>PVLC010022623.1:0-26515 GCA_004027655.1 Graphiurus murinus
GTGTCCCTCTGCCCCATGCATCCACTACAATTAAATCAACTTCTTTGCTTATCGAGGATCTCTCTTTTTCATCTGGAGACCCTCCTATGCCCCATCTTCTCCCTAGCATCCACATATTAGGGAGAACATATGCTTCTTAACCCTTTGTGACTGACTAATCTCACTTAACATAATGTTTTCCAGTTGCATCCATTTCCCTACAAAGAACATGAATTCTGATGCTCCCAAAGGACTGCTGACTGACCCCATCTGCTCAAGATGAGGCCAGATCCCCTGCACAGGTCTGACAATCCATAGCATCTGTAGTAGGGTTTTCAGAGCTGTCTTTCAGAGGCAAAACATGTAATATAGTAGACATATCTCATTCCTCCATAATATTAGAGAAGTAGTGCCAGTAAAGAGTGAAGAAAAAATGTTAATGCAACAGTCAGACTGTCAAATCTCAACAAAGTAGAAGATTCCACTCACCAAAACACTACTTTGCTTGATTGGCTGATTATTAAAATAGCATATATCAATTCTGACAAAAAAATGAGTTGTGTCTGTATGTCCTCTTGTGGTGCTAGAACTAACTAGGGTCTTAGGGGTTTTGTAGTTTGTTTGTTTATGAATTATGAGTTCCTGGTGAACACAGTTAAGCAAACCATTAGGCTGAGAATGCAAATTTCCCATGCTGCAATGATCCACTAATGGGCTGACTGTTGCTACACTTAGGATATTTGAACAATAGAAAAAGCTGAGCTATTTTTTTCTTTTGCCTTCCTTTTTGTTTGTTTGTGTTTATTTATTTATTCATTTATTATTTTAGGTACTATTTGCTAATATAAAAGGCCTACAGACTCATTTTTTTCTTGAACATGTCCACAGTACAGCCTCTGTAGGGCCTCTGAACCAAAGGCCCCAGGAGTGGCAAAGCCCCCTATGGACTCTAATCTTCTTCAATTGCCCCAGGTCCTCACAGACCTTGTCCAGACCATTGGCCAGAACTTCACCCTTTCTGTGCTTCTGTCTATTCAAGAACGAGTCTGGGATCTTGCACCAGCAAAGATTCTGCATAATGGGAGTGCACTCCATCCTCAGTTCTCCAGCCTCTTGGTAAGCTCAGTGTCTGCCTTCCTCAATATTACAGAGCATATCTTCACCCCACACCCTTAGTGGCAGTGATGGTGAAGGCTATTTTCCACTACCCAACAAAGTTGGTATGGAGTACATGCAGAATATACTGGAATTCTTTCTTTTTTAAACATGTAGGCTTTAAGTGTATGTTTGATGATATTTTGATATGTATATATCCATGTAACTATAATGCTGGTCAGGATTGAAAACATTTTCATTGTTACCCAAAGTTCCCTCATACCCCTTCCAGCCCACCCAACTACCACCCCAGAGGAACTGTTGCAATTTCCCTTAGTATAGATTAGATTTGCCTGTTCTGGAGTTTCATGTAAATGGGATCATACACTGGGTGCTATTTTGTATAGGACTTCTTTCACTTGATATAATGTGTTCAAGGCTCCTCTGTGCTGTATCGATAGTTTATTCATTTAGTATGTGGATATATTCAGTTTATTTTCTAACTTCCTGATAATGGGTGTGGTACAGTGCACACCTTTAATCCTAGGACTTGGGAGGGTGAGACAGAATTACAGGTTCACAGCCAACATCAGCAACTTATAGTGAGTCCCTCCACAACTTAGTAAGACCTGGTTTCAAAATAATAAAATTGGAATTGGGAGTATAGCTCAGAGGTAGAATGCCCCTGGGCTCAATCCATAGGTCCACACACACAAAAAAAAAAATAAAAAAGAAATAAAAGGAAAGGAGAAGAGGGGAGCTGGGAATATAACTCAGTGGTAAAATGTTTACTTAGCATGTGTGACACCCTGGGTTCAATTTCTATCACTACAAAAAAAAAAAGAAGAAGAAGAAGAAGAAAGAAAAGAGTCCTCAAGAGAAGAGTTAGCTACCCAGACAGAGTTGCAGAGGTTCCACCTATAAGAAAATGTCATATTCCTTGTTCCAAGAGCTCCAATTCCTGGGTTACCTTCAGGGGTTAAGCAGCTGGAAACATTTTTTTTTTCTTCATAATACCATTTGGTTTTAGCAGTGAAAGCACTCCTAAAAGAGAGGTTATTATGTAAATAAGTAAATGCTTATTACTAATGTAATCTCAGACAAGTCTTTTTCTTTATTTCTGTTTTGGAGACTTGGGGTTCCTGAAATCCCCTTGGGTAGCAGTCAGTGGCTGGCACTGGCATTAGGGGAGGGAAGCTCTTCACTTGAGACAGCTCCAGTTTGGGTGTGATCTGCAGCCCTCCTCTTCACAAGATTAAGATTCATTCTTTTGATAATATGAAAAGCTGGGAAGCAAAAGGTACTGCTTGAAAATAATTATTTACCATAGAACACATTTTGCTTTAGTCAAATCTTTTTTTTTTCCCTAAGGAAAAAGTGTGTGGGCTTATCTCTTGAAAATGCCAGCATAGCTGTGAACACGGGGGAAATTAACAGACTGAATAGAATTGATTGCTTAAGAAAAATCAGTATGAGCATTCAGAAAGTTGCATAGCTTATTTATTAAGTCGTATGCTCAGGGAGGTTTATCTGCCATGGACTTATCTATTACTTTGTGGCAGTGGTTTTTAAGTATGGAGTATGTTTGCATTGCACAAAGCCAAGTTTGAATAAAATCTAAAACTTAGTGACTTTGCAAGCTTTGGCTATTGTGGAAATCAGAAAAGTCATATATATAAATATTGTCTCCACTAACATCACTTGCCCAGAAAAGGGAAGGGTTTGAAGAACATTCTATACCCTTTTGACATTACATCAATTATTCTTTCTGAGAAACAGAAGTGTGTGTCTAGAGGAATGAATGTTGCCTCACAAGGCTGATGCCATTTACCTCTCTTCACTACTGTAGCCAAGAAGAACTGAGAGAGACGTTTTTGTCATGAGAGGAATCACATGCCATGTGGAATCACATGTTATAAAATGGAAACAACAGACACCATTGTGATTATTAGTGCCCCTTCCAATTTAGTTCACAGGCAAGAATAGTCCCATCTGTGGAATGACATAAATATGACATAAAGTTACATGCTGCTTGTTCATGGTAGTATTCTGCATTAATAGTGCTTTTTGTTTTGAATTTGAAAAATGCTCTATGACTATCAGTTAATTTTTGGAATATTCCACAGAAGCTGAGTCAATGCTACTGCTCTTACATGAGAAAGAGAAGGGGACAAGGTTTAGAAAGGACATACAGAGAATAAAGACAAATATCGGCACTCCAGTGTAATACCTGCCCCCTAGTTCTGACCAAATTTAGTACTTTTAACAAACAAACAAAAAAGAATCTCTACAAAGAGTTTGTAAAATGTCCTATAATAGCCCCTCAAAATAACATTATCAAATAGGTATCATTTTAGATTCTTAAAAAAATACAGAATGTGGGAGATTAAAAATCAGATGTATTTTGTCTCCTCTATCCCCACATCTACCCCCACTCCCTGTAGTTGTTCCTATAACTCCTGAGTTGTCAATCCTGTTATCATCCCTGGAAAACACACAGTTGTACTAGCTAAGTAGAATGTCTTCCTGATTGCATGGGTCTTTTGCTTTTAGAAAATAGTTTCTAACTAAGGAAACTTTGTATTTTCCATCACAAAGTAAAAAGGGTCTGATATTTCAAAGTAGCATTCTTTTTTCCACAGATAACCCAGTTGTATTTGTTTTGTTTCAGGAATCCAACATAGCACATCCTTGCAAGTATGGCATTGTTGACAGCCACAAGGAAACATAAGTATAACATAATTTATCCACAAAACCCACTCAGTCCTGGCACACTGGTGTGGTTGCCTACATTACTTTAATATCGAGCTACAGTCAAACATCTCTTACTGGAAAGTCTTTCAGGATCTAATGAATCTTATTAAAATAGATATATTTTTAGTATCTTTTCTTGAGTTATATTATACTTCTAAATGATAGAGAAAAGCAGGTATATTCATTTTCTATGGTTGTCATAACAAATTACCACAAAAACAACAGTGTTCATCCATAATTCTGGAGGCACAAAGTTTGAAATCAAGGTCTCAGCTGGGTCATGTTTCCTCCAAAATATAACCTTCTATGTAAGTCCTAGCTTCTGGCATTCACCTATCACAATCGTTGGCATCCATGGTTAATGGCAACTCAACTCCAATCTCTGCTCCATTTTCACATGACTTCTCTGTGAGTCTACATCTCTCTGTCTCTGCTCTTCTTATAAGAATGATGGTGATATTGTATTTAGGGTTTCACTCTAATTCAATATGACCTCATTTTAAATTAGCTAATTATATCTGAAAAGATCCTCTTTCCAAGATGTTTCCCAATTCTCATACACACCCAGTATCAATAACCTGTTGAGCCTGGAGTCTCAGATGGCTCCACCCTGCACCTGTCACATGGAGCTAAGCCTAGCACCTTCCATGTGGGAGCAGTTAGAGAAAATCAGGCTCAGGAAAAGAAACGAAACCGAAGCTTCCATACCTGGCAAGCCAATCAAGACTTACCCCATTGCCCTGAGGATATGTTGTCTGTATCCTGTTGCCTCAGGGCTCAGAGTTTGGACTTTGTCCTCTGGGCCACACCACAAAAATAAAGAAATTCTCCTTCCCAACCCAGCCTCTGGGTGGTCATCTCCTTATCTGTCCTTCTGCAACACCTTCACGACCTTGAGGAATGATATGTGCTGCTAAAAACATGAATATTATTTTTAAAAACCCTCCAAATCAGCCTGTTCTGAAGATATAACTCAAACTCTTGTGGGTTTTCTCAGTAAATATTTAACTAAGAGTAAAACACATATTTTTAATAATACCAAGAAAGCTCCTGATAATTTCACCTGAGTGAAAAAAAGTACCTAATGATCTGATCTCTGAACTCATTTTTTTTTGAAATGTGAAATCACTCTAGATATATTTTTAACCGTTTTTACTGACCTGAAACTTGTCTTAGAGCAAAAGATTTCCATGTTGTTCATTCCATAAATACTAATAAGTATTTGCAACCATGACCTTTTAAGACAAATGTCAACCAAGAAAACAAACTTTTGCACAATTAACAATTTGGGGGAAAGAATTTCTGGTTTCAGGTGAGACTTTTCTGCTGTATTTTCTCATTGCTTTATGTTTTTCCTCTCCATTTAAACTGGAGCTGGAAAGATCTTTCTTGTGATTTGCTTCCCCACTCTCATATTATGACTTTTTTAAAATTTACATTTTCAAGAAATTGCATTTTCTGAAGAATATTCATGCTGAAATGATAGTCTTTAGGCCACTGAGATCCTACTGTATACTGAATGAGCCAAGAGGAGCTAGTAGAAATGAAAGGGCACATGCATTCAAGCAAATCAAAGAGACTCCTGTGCACCCTTTTTCCTTCCTTTTTCTGGGCTCTGAACATCCCTGCACCCACAATCCACTCATCAAAGCACTTTTCTTTCCTGCCATCTGTGAGGGGAAAGATTCACATCCATTTCCCAAGGTGTCAACCTTTGTTGTTACTGATGCCTCAGAGCCTGCAATTACTTGATGAAGCTAATGGGTGAAAGCACTTAGAAGGCTATGCTTCTGTGGCTCCATTGTCATAATCCATGTAAAACAAGGCAGACCCAGCACAGCCTGACAAGCTTTCAGCCTATGATTATTAGGGGTTTACTTAAATTACAGGTTTGTCTAAATTTATAATTTAGCCATTGCACTTAGAGCTCTTTCCTTTTCTTTAAAAAAATAACTCCAAGAGAGACATTTACAAAATTCCTTTCTCCCTGCTGTCAGATGAGAAATATGTCAAATGGCAGGAGTGACCAGAAGGAGGAGTTGAGAGTGTACTTAGAATAATAAACTTAAATATAAGTGCAATTTCACAGCTAACTACTCTTTACTGCTCTGGCAATGGATGCAGTGTATGTGTTCATCCTGTTTTAATACCCCTATTAATCCTGCCTCAGTACTGGAAAAAGAATGATAAAAAGCAAGTCCTATTTACTCCTCTCCCCTTTCTTACCCCTGCTTGATTAAATAAGCCCTTAACAGAGCATGAAGCTATTGCATTAAATCTTATTCTTAACTGAGGAAGAAGGATGTCACTTCAGGTGTCCCTCTTTGGAAAAGAATAGTACTTCCCTGAGAGATTAGCAATATATAAATACATCAGATAAGGTAGTTACGTTTTAGGTCATTCAAAATGAGCACCATGATAGTGGTAACTGATGTTATGCTATATTTTATTGTCACAAAATGAAGGAATTTTGCAACCTGTGATTCCCATCTCAGCCTCCCAAGTACTGATATTCTGCCTCTGAGCTAAACCCCCAGCCCTATCTGATTACTTTGAAACAAGGCCTAAATTGCTGAGGGTATAATTTAGTAGCTGAGATTAGGTTCATACCTACAATCCTCCTGTCTCAATCTCCCAAATGCCTGTGCCCAGCTTCTTGAGCTACATCTTCTGAGCCAAAGATCGTAATTAGGTGGTTAGACATTTAATTTTTCCACCCAGTGTTGTTAGTTTATTTTAAATATTAAGCTAATATTTAAATCTCTGGAGCCCCCCCCCCCCCAGTCTAAATTTCCAAGCAACAATAAGCCTGTATTCCCACATGGACCATGGATGTCATCAGCTAAACCAAGCACAGCTGGCTTCCCCCACACAGGTTGTACACACTCCAGCTTGCCCTTGCCCAGTTTTACAAAGTCAGAAGCTTGGGTATGTATACCCTCTTCTGGACATAGAGAACTGAGGCTATAACAAGATGAGATATTTTTAAATAAGTGTTAGGGCTTCAGAGGGTGTTAGTGTATTAAGTGCTGTTTGACAAAAAGATTCAAAGATATCTGATTCCCAGCTTGGAATCTCTTCCCTGTGATGTTCTTCATGGAGATAAACTCCTGTGGGACAAGGAAAAAAGGAAAACATGGCCCATTGCTCAATTGTGGGCTGGGCTTGTGCCCATCATCCTATTCATTACAGAGCTTTCTATTAAAGTTGGCTAATGTGCATGGTTTCAACGTAATACAGGTGGGCCTGTGCCAGCTGGGCAGGTGCTGAGTGACAATGACAGTCCTATAGAGTGCTTCAGAGGAAGAGGACTAGAAAGGTGGCCAACCACAGATGGGAGGACAGGCTCCGACTCAGTTTACCACCTGAGATGGAACAAAGGACAGAGGAGATGTATTCATAGACATGATCCTACATATTTATAAGGTGATCCAATCCATGTATGGGAATTTGTATGTTCCCTTCAAAAAGAGAATCCGAGTTACAGTGTGAAAAAGATGGCCTGGAAAGGGGTGACAAGAACAGCATGAGTAGGTACAGGCAGTCTTCTATGCAAGAAATAGCACCTTATAGCTTCAAAATGGGGTATAAATCATTGGTGTTTAACAAATGATATGAATAGAACGGTGAGGCAGTATGCCTTCTATACAGTATATGGATTCTCTCCACTTGAGACATGTACCACCAGAGTTGTTTAAAACAGAAAAATTAGTTGGGGGGGTGGAGGGTGTGGGGTGGGGAGTTAGGGGGTAGGGACAAATATGGTTTCCTGGAGTCTAGAGAAGCTAGCCTCGGCAAGTTCTCAGAAAGGCAAACTGCCCCTCTTCATACACAGATGCACTTGACAGAGGCCAGACTCACATGTACCCTGGAGGCAGAGCCCTTTGGACAAATAATACAAACAGATCAAGTCATGATTCCCTCAAAACATCCAGACAGACGAGGGCAAGTACGCCTGTCCCCAGCTCGGTTTGGGAATGATTGCTACATGGCTCTAATTCCTTAGGCTCCCAGTTCAGTAAGGAGAGCGCCCAGCTAAAAGTAGCAGAAATTTGGACTGTGGTGGCCTAAAAACAGGGAGGCATTTATGTGCCTCTCATTACAGGAAGTCCAGCATGAGCCATCTAGTGATGAGGCCCAGTCCTGCATCCCTCCTCTATGCTTAGCTGCACACCTTTATCTTCACAGATGTCACTTTAAGGTTGTTAGCAAAAGGTGGCAAGTCCCCACCCTATCCCCAGCCTCAAGTTCACAAGTTCACATGTCTACAGAGAGAAAAGAGAATGAAGCAGTTTCTCGATTCACACAGAGACAAGGGAGGAGCCCAAGGGGCAGATTCTCAGCTTCTGAGATCTCTCAGATATATAGCTCAGTTCCTTCTCATGTTTTCCTGATGGCACCCAGTATCCTTATCATACATCTGTTTTATTTTCTTGTCTTGCTCCTACTAGCTCAAGTTCATTTCTGTTACTTGAAATTTTTTAAAAAATTGTTATCTAATACATTTATGAGGTCAGAGCCACCTATTAAATAGGCAAATACCTCATTCTTCATGGCCTTTCAATTTTAGGTTGGTGCTCCACTTCTAAACATTTATATAATTATGGCGAATGGCTTACACAAAATAATGGGAATGGCAACTGCTATTTATTGAGCAGATGCTATATGAACTGATTGTCAATTTTTACATCTTTTTTACATCCTTGTCATTCTCATCCAGCCCTGACAAGTAAATATCATTAGACACAGGACCCTGCTGCTGTGAAGGGACTTTCCTGAGAATGAGAAGTTTGTGATGACCTATGGCTTTATGGGTCTGTCTACAGAGCTCAGTTTATCCTGCTACAGAACTATCTGTATTAAATTCACATTAGGCATTGCTAAAAACTCACATTCTTGAGTCTTTTTTCAGGCAGACTGAATTAAAATCTCTGAGCCGGGTGTGGTGGCGCATGCTTGTAATCCCAGCATTTGGGAGGTTGAGACTGGAGGACATGTATGTATGGGTTACAATGTCTTCTTGGCTATATAAGAAGGTGAGGTTCTATTTTTGCAGTTTAATCGTGGACTCCCTACCTACAATGCCATTCCATTCTGGTTTAACGTTTATTAAATAATAGAACCATTTCTTTCTCTTCTACTTTTGTGGAGAAGAATTCTGGGTTGAGAGGAGATTTGGGTTTTGCTTACATTTCCCCAACAATATCAACATTCCTACTTTGTAGGATAAAATTTATATATTTTTTAATTCCTCCTAAATCAAGTTGATAGAAAAGATCCCTAGGAAAATCATATTATTTATGGCCAATGAGGCACAGTGCTAGCTACCTAAAGCTCAAGAGACATATCACATGGTTCATCTCACATGTGCTGGCTGCCCTCTCTCTTACCTTGTGGATGAATCCCCACATAAGAACCACCTCAATTTCTTCATCTGTGAATTGGAATTCCATAAGGACAGGTGTGTATATATAAATATGTCGCAGCTGTAGGCACTTCCGTGAAAAGGTCAAGGTAAAATGAGTCTGGAAAACCACACTGGTTAAAAACTCTTTTCAGTAAATAACATACAATAGAAATAACTTCCCCCACAGGAGCCAAGGGAAGCTTATCCAGGGTCACAAAGGCCCAGGGAAAACAAATCAGTTCCATCAGGGATAAAAACACATACTCCCCCTTTAGAAAGATTTCTCCCTTCTAACTTTGTACAGTTTTCCTCTACAAGGCAGATATGGAAAAACTGAGCTGAAAGGGTCGAGAGAAATGATCCTGGAAGATGCAGGGATCTTGATTGTCTGTTTCTTGATTTGTTTTTTTGGTTATGTCACTGCTGTGGACAAAAAGTTTGAAGGAAAAGAAAGTGGTCTGAGTACACAGTTCTCAGAATTGTACCAGGTGACAGTTGGAGAAATAAGTATTATTTATCTTTATGATAAAAATGTTCCCATGTTTACTGAGAAAAGCATAATGTGTTCTTTATTTGTGAGTGCAAGGCAGTGTGCTAAAGTTTATGGACATGGAGGTGTGGTACTTTGGTCATAGAGTTTCAAGCTTAGAGAAACAAATAGTCCAGGATAATCCCCAGTTGTGAACAAAATATTATGGAAGAAATAACAAAAGAGCTGAAGTCAAGTAACTGGAAATACCTTCAAGGATTAGGGTAGCTTGTAAAGGTCTCTCTAGGAGGTGGCACCCAGTATTAGTCAAATTGAGAGAACATACCCCTGAAGTGATATGAAGAAATCGCATTGTACCTCTGTGGTGTTGTCCCCAAAATAACAATAAGACACTAATCATGAGAAATACAAGTCTAAATTGAGGGACAATCTACAAAATGCCTCAAGCTGCCAAGCCATGAAAAAGAAGGCCCATTTGCGAAACTGTCTCAGCACAGAGTTGAAGGAGATACAATGACTAAATTCAATGTAGAATCTTGGATGGAATCCTGGAGCTTTGAGGACCACAATGGAAATACTGGCTAAATCTGCATGAATTCTGGTGTTCAGACTGGGTATCCCAGTATTAATTTGAGGGTGTTTGACAGATATACCTTAGGGGATACTAGCATTAGAGGTGTTGAGCAAGAGCTATATGAGATTGTCTCTACCATCTTTAGAACTTTTCTGTAAATCTAAAACTAGATTTACTACAGTGTGGAGTGTCTCACTAAGTAGCTGAGGCTGGCCATGAACCTGGATCCTCCTGTCTCAGTCTCCCAAGTACTGGGATTACAATAGTGCGCCACCATGCCCGGTTCCAATTTTTTTTTTTTTTAAATGAAGACACTAGCTCCACAAAGATTCTACATTTCTACATGTGTATGTCCTAGTATGTATAGGATCCTATCCTGGGTACTCAGCTAAGGACTCAGGACTGTTCAAGACTTCTAGTTTTAGGTTCTCGTTTCACATTGAAAGTACATACTCTGCACAATGCTTGCCAATTTTGAGCCTCCTAAAGCTAAGGTATCTCTTCCTTTCCTCTGTCCTCTAAAATACATTGAATCAATACTGAACCATTGGCTCAAATAACTTAAAATATCTTGTTCCAATTATTTCCCACACAGTAAATTAAAAACTCTTAAACCTATAAGCATATTATGAAGAAAGGAAGGAAACAACACTGAATTCATTTTTCATTTAAATTTACCCTCAGGCAAAAGCAATGCATAAGTTCCATGGTTCTTAATGTTTTCTATTAAGTGTATAAAAGACATAACTATAATCAAAGCTTCTTCACTAAAAACTCTGTTTGCAATTTCACTCACTTGTGTGTGAGTAAAGCATGAATATTGAAAGAAAACTTCCTCTATGTGTGTGTGTGTGTAGTGTTGAAGGTCAAATCCAGGCCTTAGCAAATGTTCAGCAAGCACTCTACCACTGAGCTAGTCTCCAGCCCAACTTCCTCTAGGCTTTTTTAGAATACTTTATTGGTGCACTATAGTCTCACATCCTAATGCAGTTCATAGTAATGATGACGTACATGTGCACAGCAAGTGATGGGCTTCCCCCCTGGCTCCCTACCCATAGAGGATATTTAAACACAGGAATTGGCCACTTGCCTTAGGATTTTTTTTAAATCCTTCATTTGTTTCTAATTTAATTCTAGGGTTTGGGGATCTGTCGCTAAATGTACACCTGATAGCTCACCTTAGATTTCCATTTAGATGAATGTGCTTCAATCCCAAGAAGTGCCCCATCCCAGCTTCATCTAATGTTTCCCACTAATCCTGAATTGATGGCCTCCCAACTGACTCCAAGGAGAGCGATACAATCAAACTGTCCATCCTCCTCTCAAGACAACATCAGTAATGTGGTCACTTAGACTTTGGAATATAATTGCAAACTTCCACTAACGGCTAATAAAATTCTTTATCCCCAAGATAGAAAAACAGGAGTTCTTACATAAGAACTCCTTCAGTTCTAAAAATAGGAGTTCTTATATAAAACTCCTTCAGTTTAGTCCAACATAGCTGCCCTCAAGGAGGATGGAGAAATAATAATGTAGAGTGGTGAAGATTAGTAATTCTTCCTTGATGTGGAGAAGGTTTTTTCTTAATATTAGATGCTTGACACATCTCCACTATGGAAAAGTAATACAAACATTAAGTCAACTCTCAAACAGCAATGGTGCACAGTACACGGCAGACGCCCTCTACCCCACTGATACGAGTGTGGTCCCTCCAAAAAGCATGGTGACAAACTGTCTTCAATAAGCTCTCTCTGAAATACACCAAGTGATGTGTGCATGTATTAATGTATAACTTTAAATCTTGTTATGATGTATAATTATGATGCACCAGTAATATATATATTCTCTCTCTGACTTACCCTCTCCTCACCCCCAACTATCACCAACGTCCACTCCCCTAAACAGGACTACAAAGCAACTAGCCATATATAAAACCTATTGTTACCAATGGAGGAAACATTCTGAGGCAAGACAACATTAATATAAGACAGACTAAAATAAAAAGCCAGTAAGTAGACTCTCTACTTATCGCCACAAATGAAAAAAATGTATTTCCTCTCTGCTTGGTAGAACTGTGATACTAACTTTAAATTCTTTCACCATGCATTATCTTTGAATCTATAATGTTTAGGGTTTAGAGACTTCTTTTGCTTTTTATTTTAAATGCAAAGAGCCTCTGTTGGCTGAAATAGTCATTGCCAACATTCCCTGTCTCCTTTATTATCAGTCCAAAAATATGTGCCTGTGACTGTGATGAGCACAAAAGCTCAGCTTTTTGTTGCACAGCTATCAGAAGGTTTGAGCACAGAGCTTAGAGCAAGGTTGGTCTCTATGTAGAAGTTAATTGAAGGAGGTGGCAATGCCCTTGAAAAGACAGATCCAACATGGACCCATCCCCCCACTTACAATGTGGGTGATTGTGGTGCCTGCTGAGCTCTGGCCACAGTAGGAACAGTTTAAACAGTGCTCCTCTTGAGTGCTTTCAGGGAAAAGCCTATTCTCTGTGGTTCTCAATGTCAAAAATGATTGGGAAAATGAGCTATGTTCACAGTTAGTAGCATAAAAAATATCTATCCCTCCTTTTTCTAGTGACATCTTAATTTTAGTTTGGGGGAAAATATGGCCCATTGCAGGAAATAAATTTTAGTGGTCTAAATCAACTTTATTGCTTCTTTCTCCAGACATTTTTGCATTAGGGGGTAGCCATATTATGTAGTTTGGATTTTGAATATCCCCCAAAGACACATGTGTTAAAAGGTTTGGTCCACAAAGGTATTGGTGCTAGAGGGAAGCATGGGGCCTAGTGGACAGTTTTAGGACATTGGGTACATGCTGCTGGAGATAGATGCTACTCTCTTTTTCTTTCTTTTTCACTTCTGGCCATGATGTGAACAGGTTTCCTAAGCCAGGCACTCACCATGAAATACTGCCTCGCCACAGACCCAAAAGTTACAGGACTGAAACCTTTTTTCCCCTCTGTATCCCTCTCAACCATCAACACTCTATACTGTCTAACAATATTATCTAAAGAAACATTCATTTTACCATTTGTGTTTTCCTTAGTATTTTGGGAACCATTAGGATCTCTAGATGTACCACGTGATGTCTTGATAGATGTGTACATTGGGGAATAGCTAAAAAAACTAATTAACATATGTATTACCTCACTTTTTTTGTACTTGATGTAGGTTAGAAGAGATAAAATAGGTAGAAAGGAGACAAAAAAAGGGAGAACAAGGAAAATGTAACTTTACTGTAGAGACTTGTAATAAGGCTTGTTAGACCCAACAGTTTCTGAGGAATTTACAAGTGTCCTTGAGTACTTGTGGGCATCCTTAAGGAGGTATCTATTTATTAGACAACAGAAATTACAAAAAAGCAGTCTCCTTGGGCACTACTCCAGAGAACAATCTTCTTGTGCATTGTTAGCTTAAACAGTTTATATAAAATACTTACTGGTAAGATAGTGAAGGACAAGACCTGGAAGATGACTAACATCGTGTGACTACTAGACTGTGTTCATCCTCACATACCTCATTCTTCTCACCCCGCACAAAAGTCCTATGAGTCCTGTACTCCCAAAGGGCTTCTCTCACTTTTGGGGTGGCCGCCATTATCCCTTGGATGTGTATTTCCTACTTTTCTGAGTAAATCCCTCTGATTAGCATGTACTGAAATTCTTTCCATGACATATGCCAAGGACCCCATCAATCCTGAGTTAGGGAAGCAATCCTTTCCCCATGACATAGTGATAACAAAAACATTTAAAATCTACTTTTTAAGCTTTTTTTCTTGGCTAAAACTCTATTCTAATTCTTTACTCTCCATCAGTTAAAAATGTACTATAAAGTTGCTAATTTTTTCACCTAAGAAGTCTATAGGTGGAAAACATAGAGCTGCTCTAATGGCTCCACAATGTTTATCAGGACTCAGGTTCCTTCTATCTATCCTTTTCTGTATTCTGTTGTTACTTCATGGTCACAAAATGGCAGCTGTTTCTATCAGCATTCTATGAGCATTTAAAATAAGGAAGAGGAGTAAGAGCAATGGACAGTGCTAGCCAAGTTTCTTCCTTAATTGTTAAAACAAAAACTTTCCCAGAATCCCTCCAACAAACCAAGCTAATATCTCACTGTCCAGAACTGTATCACATGGCCATCATTAGTTGCAAGAGAGGTCTCCACAATGGAATGTGGGAAAGGAAAAAGAAGGTAAAAACATCTTCCAACCAGTCAGTCAGCAATAACTACCACCCAACCATCCAGAGCCACTGTCATGTGCAAAGTAGCAATGCTTGCCCTTATTTTCCAGATCCTTGTGTATGTTCTTCCTTCTTCTCTGGCAAGCTCAAGGTAATGTTTCCACTTCTTTGATCTCGTTCCTAGCTCACATACTTATCATCACCATAAGAGGGTAAGTAGGTTCTCTTAGCAACTTGGACTAACCTGCCTTTTTTTCTTGCGTGTATTCCCCATTGAACCAAACTCTTTAAAGGTGGCACATATTTTCTTAATCCTAAAACCTTAGGCATCTGTCACAGAGTCTGGCACAATAAGCCTTTATTGAATGAATGAAATGACAAAGCAAGAAATCAAATGTATGTCTTTCCAATTCCAAAGTCCATGCTCTGTTCATTATATAAAGTAGCACCACCTGGTATTTGCTCTTTATTTTCCTAGATGTATTTAATATTTACAGACTACAGACCATAGCTCGTACTCTATGATTTTTTTTAAACTGAGTTCCAATGTATGTGATGGCTCAAAGGTAACTGATCATTTGGATGAAATGTACACCTAACAACCAGACCTTTCAGCAGGCACGGCCCCTCAGAGATAGCTGATAAAATGTTATGCTCAACCAGTGCAGTCTGTTAGGAAGAAAAAAATTTCTTGACATCTGCCAGCAAGATGCTATTTCTTCCAAATGTCCCCTCTGGGCCATGTGGGGGACAAACTATGAGCACAAAATACTCTGACCATCAAAATGGCAGCAATGATTACCTTCCCCTTGGAGTACTGTCGAAGCTTTCTTTAGAGTTTTAATTTAGCCTCTATAGGTCACTTCTTCTCCATTTTTAAAAAATTTTCATATTTCCCCTACTCAAGACTCATAGCTCACACATGTTGAATACATACTTTTAAATGAAATGTTAATTTCTGCAGTGATTTTATTTTATTTATTTTATTATTATTTTTTAATTGGTGCATTGTAATCATACATCTTTGTTAGGTACAGCTGGTAAAAGCATACATGCACATATTTAACCCTTCCCCAATTCCCAAGCCACTCCCTCTCCCTCCCTCCTCAGGTTTGTAAAGTACATCATGTGCATTAGGGTCCCCCCACCCCCGATCACCTTCAGTTAAGTCAACTTCTTTGCTCACCTAAGGTTTCTCTTTCTTGGTCTGGAGTTCCTCTTATGCCCCATTTTCTCCCTAGCTTCCCCATATTAGGGAGAGCATCTGATTTTTTACTTCGTGTGACTGACTAATCTCACTTAGCATGATGTTTTCCAGTTCCATCAATTTCCCTACAAATGACATGATTTTGTTCTTCTTTATGGCTGAATAAAGAAGAAATACAAATGACCAATAAATGTATGAGGAAATGTTCAACATCATTAGCAGTCAGAGAGATGCAAATCAAAACTACCTTGAGATTTCACCTAACCCCAATTAGAATGACAATCATCAAGAACACAAACAACAAATGCTGGCGAGGGTGTGGAGAAGTGGGAACCCTAATACATTGTTGGTGAGATTGCAAATTAGTGCAACCACTTTGGAAAACAGTGTGGAGAATCCTCAGACAAACGGGAATGAATCTACCATATGATCCAGCAATGCCACTTCTAGGTATCTACCCAAAAGAATGGAAACCAAACTATCAGATCGACACATGTGTATCTATGTTTATAGCTGCACAATTTACAATTGCCAAACTATGTAACCAGCCAAGATGTCCATCGACAGATGAATGCATTACAAAGCTATGGGACATATACACAATGGAATTTTACTCAGCCATAGAGAAGAACAAAATCATGTCATTTGCAGTGATTTTAGATATCTTCACAATTGCTTTGATATACTTGCTTATAAAAGATGAAGCCTAATTCCCTTCTGTTTTAATGTGGGCTAAACTTATTTCTGACAAATAGAATAAAATGGAAAAGATGGTGGATGACTAGGAAATTAAGTCATAGAAGGTACTGTGATATTGCTCTCATTCTTTCTTTCTCCACCCTCAACCCTGAAAGTCACTTGCTCTGGGAGAAGCCATCTGCCATGTCATAAGAGCATTCAAGAACCTCTGCAGAGAGACTAACATAGCTAACATAGGAACTGAAGCTTCCTCCCAACAGCCATGAAAGTGAGCACTGAAGAAGCAACTCAAGCCTCGGTCAAGTCTCAGATGACTACGGCCTACTGAATCTTGGTTTATTTGGCTAAGATAAACTTTATATATTTGAAATACTAAGAAAAAATTTTTGAACATCTTTGTGGCTCACATTATATGTTATATTTACTTTTCAAAATATATATTAGTTTATCATCAATGAATAATAAGTGTATGAGCTATACCACAACAATAATTATAATATCCTTTTTCTTTGTCTATATGGTACTGGGGACTGAACCAAGGAGCATTCTCCCTCTGGGCTACAACTGAAGTCATTTTGTTTTGCTTTTGTAATGGTTTGGAATTAGAATGTCCCATAGCCCTCACAGAAACAAGGTAGCAATGTTGCAAGCAGACCTTGGTTGCTAAGAAGAGGCCCCTGAGGTTGTGGCCTGGAGATTATATGGTTTTTCCTCCCTCTTTCTCTCTCTGCTTCTGGCCTCCACAATGTGAGAGCAGAGCTTTGCACACTCCCCCTATATCTGCTTCGTACTGCCATCTCCTGAGCTTCTAACCCAGGCTCACATGGACTGAACCCTCAAATCTTCAAAAATTGTGAGCAAATAAATCTTACTTCCTCTATGTTGTGTGGGCAATCATTTTGGATTATAGCAGTGAGGATATTGACTGAGACAGTTTTTTGGTTTTTTGTTTTTTTAACAGAGTCTTGCTAGGTTGCTGAGAGTCTCACTACATTGCTAAAGCTGTCCTTAAACCTGCTGCAATCCTCCTGTCCCAAACTCACAAGGACTGGGATTACAGGCCACCATGCCTGGCTTATCATAATATCTTAAAATTGTGGTAGAAGGTACAAAATATTGTCTCAAGTTTACTTTAATTTAATTTGTTCCATTCCAAAAAAGATTGTATGATTTCCTTATTTGTTTCCACTTTTTTGAATTGTATTTTATTATGGTACCGTATGGTTACCTTATTATGGTAACCCTAGTTAAAGGTGTACTTTTTCTTATAATCTGTAAAATTTCAGATTAAAGATATTAACCTTTTATAACCTTTGGTTACCTTTTTCTAGCCAGTTGTCCATTTATAGTAGTTTGCTTTTTTCACTATACAAAAATCCATTAATTGTTACATTCACATACAGTAACACTTCTCTGTTGTTCCTTCCATTTCTGACTATTCCTGAAAAGCTAACAGCATTCACACTCTTCCTTTCATATGAACTCCTGTTTTCTCCTAGTTTTTCTAGAATTTATGAGTTTTTTTCTTATATTTAATTCAAATCCATCTGGAATTAATTTTGTTGTATACTATAAAATGTCAACTTTTCAAAGTTGTTCTTCAGTTTACTCATGTTTGATTAAAAGCAGTTCACAGCAAGTTGATTTTAAAAGTCTTACAATATTCCTAGGACTTACTAAAGATCACTGTTTTATCACCACTATGACCAACAACAACAAAAAAGGCAAAGAATGATATACCTGAGACCAGTGGTAAATGCTAGATGCTATAAACTGAGACTTTATCCTTCTTTTCTTCATACTAATTGAACAGGCAAGGACCTCTAGGAGATTGGGGTCGTCATTAGTCCTAGGGGCCCACATGAAATATTCCCTTTTTCTGTGATTAGATACCTACAGAAGGAAAGATCCTCTTCCACCAAAATTGCCACTTGCATGTGACACCTGGAACATGTTGGTTACTTTGAAACCCTGAGGGAACTTACAAGTAAGGGCACAAATGTTAAATATAGCTGAGCAAATGTCAAGACATGGGTCCTAAATGGTGCTACTGATCTATGGAATTAACCAGGCCACTTTGTTTACTGCATTGCTGGGGATCAAACCCAGGGCCACACCCAGACAAGTACTCTACCACTGAGCCATACCCCCAGCTCTAAGTTACTTTTGATATCTTTTCCATTGTTTTTTTATTACCTGAACAAATATCAACATTTGTTCATATTCATCTCTTCCACACCACTGTAAAATGATAGAGCAGGTTTAGTGCTTCCTAACTTGGAAGAAGTCAAAATCGAGAGCATATCTAGGATACTATGGGCCCCCCTGTTAGCAGGAGACTAGGTCTTTACTGCCTCAAGACTCTTGAAAATTCTGTCTTTCTCCCACATTTCAAATGCCTTTGTTCTCATAGTACTTTGCCTTCTTGCTCCATTACAAAAGACATCTATCAGAACCCTAAAGACGTTGACAAGCTACAACTTTCAGGAAGATGAGTTGCAGTAAAAGACAAGCATCATTTTTCACTGCCATTAAGGGCAGTTCTCTGGATACCCCCTTATCAGCAGAAATACAATGAAAACTAAGCAGTCTGCTAACAAGATTTTAACAGTAAAGGTCTTACGTTGTCATGTTCTACATATCCTGCACAGAGGAACAATGGCTGGTACTCTGAACCACCATCTCAATAATGACTATAGATATTCAAGCTGGACATGATGATGCATGCCTATAATAAATACCAGTTCTGAGCCGGGCATGGTGATGCATGCTTGCAATCCCAGTACTTGGGAGGCTGAGACCAGAGGATCCAAGTTCACAACCAGCCTCAGCTAGTTAGTGAGGCTCTCTGCAACTTTGTGAGATCCTGTTTCAAAATGAAGAATAAAAAATAAGGCTGGGGATGTAGCTCAGAGGTAGAATGCTTCTAGGTTCAATCCCTAGTACTTCCAATATATATATATGGGCTGAGACAGGAAGATCACAGGTTTAAGAGGTTTAAGGCCAGCATTGGCAACTTAGAGAGGCCATCAGTGACTTAGTGAGACCCTGTTTCAAAATATAAAATAAAATAGGGCTGGGGTTATAGCTTAGAGGTAGAATGCCCCTGGAGTCAACCCCCAGGAGCACAAAAATTAAAAAACAATAGTAAATAAATATATATTCAAACAACTTAAGGCTAAGCGAAAAGTTCAAGTAGATTCAATGTTTGGCCTAAAGCAGTTGTTTTTCAACCTGATCCCCATAGAATCCTAGGAGTTCCACAGAGATACTTCAAGTAAAGGTGAGAGCTATTGAACAAATGTTTGGAGTTATCCAGATGTGTGCAGTCAGATAAAGAATAAAATTTAAACAAAATTTGTAGCAAAATAGTCTAATCACTAAGAGAAAGACAAGGAAGACAGAAAATATATTCTTCATCATTAATTCCTTGTATTTTTCTTCTTGTAATTTTCAGTATAGTAATTTAATGAATGATCAACATTTATTAGTGTTTTCCATATGAGAACTGGAAAAGATAAAAATGTCAGTGTTGGATTTTTGTTCTGTATCTTCTCTTGATGTATATTGGAAAAGGGTGAGCAATAAAGAAGAGGAGACTGGTTCTCATTGTCCCATGTTAATATAATAACCTAATAGCACAAATTACTGGCATAGCTTTTGCCACATTGACACACACAGGCTACTTCTATTGAATGCTTTTTAATAATTCACTCCATTTCAGGGCCCATTAAAATGTCAGAACTGTCATGGGGCTTGTAAATACTTCGTTACCTCTAATGTCTTCAGAATAATAATGCATTATTGATAGAATCTTGGTTCCCAATCACATTGCTACCATTTGACAATCTAGCATATTATTTCTTGCATCCAGAACAAGTTCCTCCCTCTCACACTAGGATTCTTTGTTTCTGGGCCTCCCAGGATTCTCGCAAAATGTTCTTTGGAATCTTCTCTTATCCAAGGCTATGAAAATTGACTTATGGGGCCCACTTATTTCAAAGAAGAAAGTAGTGCATTGATATCAATATGATTATAAAGTTGCCTGGGTGAACCACTACACAGATTCTATGAGAGCAAGGAGCTGAGCAGTGAGAACTCCATAGCTAGCTGAAACAGTTGCTTCTTTGGACACACATAAGGCTTTCTCCTCTAGGAAGGCCTTGGGAGAGTTTAAGCACACAAATTCAAGGTCAGATGGCTTTTGAATGAAGCATGAGAGCCAGGTGCAGTGGCATATACCTTTAATCCCAGTACTTGCAAAGCTGAAACAAGAGTATCAAGGCTATTTTTAAAAAAAAATACTATCCAAAGTATAAGGATTCTCCCTAAAAGTAGGATTGGCAAATAAAATGCAAAATTCCCAGTTAAATTTGAATTTCAGATGGACAACAAATATATTTTACTAAAAATATGTCCCAAATATTGCATGGGACATGCTTATACTACAAAATTATTTATTGTTTATCTACTTTTAAAATCTAACATTTTCTAGCATTTTTATTTGTTAAATCAAGCTACCACTTTAAAAGGCAAATCTTAACGCCTCATATAATATTAAAAATGCTGATAGTGGGAACATCAAGATGGTGACTGAGAGAAGCAGCACATCTCAGTCACTGTAAAACTTGAAACACAACCATCATGAAGGCAGCTTCTTTTTTTTTTCTTTATGGTACTAGGGATTGAACTCAGGGGCATGCTACCTCCAAGCTATACCCCCAGCCTATTTTTTATTCTTTATATTGAAACAGGGTCTCACTAAGTTGCAGAGTGCCTCACTAGGTAGCTGAGGCTGGCAGCGAACCTGGATCCTCCGGTCTCAGCCTCCCAAATGCTGGGATTACAAGCGTGTGCCACCACACTCAGCTTTTTTTTTTTTTTTTTTTTCGGTACTTGGGGTTGAACTCAGGGGCATTCTACCTTTGAGCTATACCCCCAGCCCTATTTTTTTATTCTTTATTTTGAAATCGAGTCTCACTAATTTGCAGAATGCCTCACTAGGTAGCTGAGGCTGGCCGCGAACTTGGATTCTCCGGTCTCAGCCTCCCGAATGCTGGGATTACAAGCGTGCGCCACCACGCCTGGCTGGCAACTTCTTGACAAGAGAAAAAAAGCAGCAAAAAATTGAACAAAACAATGAAAAACTGAACCATGGTGGAACAAAACACAGAAGACAGAACAGGGAAGAGCAAAGAGCCCCACGTGTACCGCACTTAGGGACTGACACCGATGGCCAGCCCCACCATCGTGGTTTGTCCATGCTTCCTGTGCTGTGTCAGGACTGCTAGGACTGTGGCCTCTAAAGAGCCCTTGCAAAGAAGCCAGGAACTTGATGTGAAGTAAGTGGATGCAGATTTTCACATCGTAAGAGGTCGGCATCTTGCTCCACACTTGACAGAGATATGACTCCCAGATGCCTGGCCAGAATCTGCAGCAGCAGTAGCTCAGCCCACTTCTCCATCCAGAGAGCCAGAGTAGCACTTGACTGTAAGTTAACAGTGCAGAATCATGTGGCAAGTGATAGACTCAAGGGGTCTGAGACTTTGTAGTCTACCCATGTAGTGTTTGGGTTGAAGCAGAGGCACATGAGAGGCCAATAGCACACAGGGCACAGAGTCAATCCAGGGCCTCCAGAGATTGCCCCATGATTACACTGAACACCTGTCATCTGTGTAGGCAGAGAAAGAGAAGCAGACACATACCCTGTGGGAAGCACAGAGCCCCAGATTTGCACTGGGTCCAGCCCCAGTGACACCCACTGCCTGCATACACAGAGAGTGGCACAGGGCACAGGGACAGGCCCTGTGGAGAGCTCAGAGACTCAGGAGTGTAGCAGAAGGGGTACCAAAGGCACTCAGTGCCTGCACTGACAGAGATAGACATCAGGCCAGTGTCCTAATCACTGCAGGAAACCCAAAAGTGGGCCTACAAACTGGTATCACTACAATAGGTTACTGAGAAAATATGAATACTTGGAACATGATTGAAAACCTACTATAGTGGGTAGACATTAAACAGTTGAAAATATCCATGCAGACCCAGGAGGACTGCAGAGGCCAAGTCTGCTCTGTACTTGTATGTACAGGGTTGTTTGTTTGTTTGTTTTATTTTTGTTTGTTTGTCTGCTCTCTTCCTCATCCCTTTAACACACTTTCCCCCATTTCTTATCTACTTTCTTCTCTTCAACACTTTTTTCTGTCTTATACTAAATTGATATCACATCACTGTACCTAAATATTCTATACTAACTAGTAGAATGCTCCTACATATTCACTATCTCTAATCTCTACATATATTACCTTACTACACTCAAACTCTCATTCTACTCAATCATATCCTCTACTTTACCCTATTCTTGCACCCATCACTCAAGCTCCTCCCCCCTCACCCAACCTTCATCATTTAATACAACACAACTTGCCCTTGTATATACCAGCTGACACCTCTAAATCCCTACTGCTGAGATTGGACCAAAGAGGTGAACCACTAGAAAGGACTGCCAGACACCAAGTATAAACTAATCACAGCTAACAAAAGAAATCACCTAACATCTTGACAATGAGGTTTAAAAACACATACTGTCCCGCTCATACCTTTGAGCCAACTCCCTATAGGGAGGTGGCAGACAGGACTCCAGACCTTAACACCTGAAACCTATCAATGTTACCACTGCAGTGGGCAAAAGGAGCCACAAAATAACCTCAACTCAGTACTGATAATCTACAAGTAGAACAACAGTGGGGTGATAGTAGACACAGTTTTCAAGGTTTGTTTCAATGGGTGATAAAACACACCAGAGAACAGAGAATAACCATATGGTGGATGCTATTCAACTGTAAGGAACGTCTAGTGATATATATATATATCAGCATATATATATATATATATATATATATATTGATAAGCAAACAATGCCTCAAACAGAAGTTAAAACTCAAAATGTTAGTAATTAAAAATCATCTCAATAATCACACTGAATATAAATGGCCTCAATTCCTGAATAAAAAGACACAAGGTGACAAAATGGAATAAAAACCAGAATCCATCTATATGCTGCCTGCAAGAAACACATCTTACAAGTAAAGACACTTAAAAACTAAGGTGAAAGGCTTGGAGCAAGATAATTCATGCCAATGGAATTTGAAAACAAGCAGGAGTAGCAACTATTATATAAAATTAGACTTCAAGTCTAAGTTTTTTTTTTGTTTGTTTTTTTTTTTTTTTTTTTTTTTTTTTTGGCGGTACTGGGGATTGAACTCAGGGGCATTCTACCTCCGAGCTATACCCCCAGCCCTATTTTTTATTCTTTATTTTGAAACCGAGTCTCACTAAGTTGCAGAGTGCCTCACTATGTAGCTGAGGCTGGCCGCGAACCCGGATCCTCTGGTCTCAGCCTCCCGAATGCTGGGATTACAAGCATGCGCCACCACGCCCGGCTAAGTCTAAGTTTTTCAGAAGAAACAAAGCAAGTCATTTTTTGCTGGTAAATTCAGCAAGAGGAAATAACAACAGTTATTTATGCCCCAAACGAAGGTACAGTCACTTTCATAAAACAAACTCTTCATGACATTGTCACACATAGACCCCAATACAATAATACTGGAAGACTTCAATGCCCCTCTCACTCCACTAAACCGATAAGTAAAGATGCCTCAGACCTAAAGTACACCATAAACCAAATGGACCTATTAGACACATACAGAATATTTCACCCAACTATGGCTGAATTCACATTTTTCTCAGCTACTCACAGAACCTTCTCCAAAATTGAGCACATCCTGGGCCACAAAGAGAGCACCAGCCATTTTTTTAAAATGTGACATAATCCCCTGCATCTTTTCAGACTACAATAGAACAAAACTAGAAATCAATTATAAGAAGACGCAGAGTAACCACATAAAAGACATGGAGACTAAACACCACACTGCTGAAAAAGGAATGGGTCATAGAACAAATAAGGGGAGAAAATAAGAAATTCCTAGAAACAAGCAAAAATAGAGACACAACATATCAAAACCAATGGGACACCGTAACAGTAGTAATATGAGGAAAGTTAATAGCACTGAGTGTTCACATAAGAACAGAAAATCACCAAATAAATAACCTAGTGACACATCTCAAAGCCCTTAAAAAAAGGAACAGTCTAACTGCAAAGATAGAATAAGACTGGAAATTATTAAAATCAGAGCAGAAATTAATGAAGTAGAAATTTTTTAAAAACACATACATACAATATGAAAAATCAACAAACCAAAGCCAGTTTCTTGAAAAAGTAAACAAGATAGATAAACCACTAGCCAACATAACTAAAAGAAAGAATCAAAACAAATTACTAAAAGAGAAGAAAAAAGGTGTTATGACAGTATGGAAATACTGAAACTACTCTGAAAAACTATACTCCAACAGAATGGATCATCAGAAATTACTTTGATCATCAGAAACTTCTTTGAAAATCTATACTCCAAGAGAATGGAAAATCTGGAAAAAAAATTACAAATTTCTAGACACATACAACCTTCCTAAATTGAGTCAAGAAGATACAGAAAATTTAAACTGATCAATAACAATCAAAGAGATTGAAGCAGCAATAAACAGCCTACCATCAAACAAAAGCCCAGGACCAAATGGTTTCCCATGTGAATTTTATAAAACCTTTATAGAAGAGCTAATCCCAATACTCTTCAATCTAACAAAATAGAAAGAAATGGAACTCTCCCAAATATATTTTATGAAGCCAATATTACATTAATAAAGACAACTCAAGAAAAGAAAACTATAGTCTTATATCATTGATTAAATTAGATTCAAGCTGCTAAACAAAATACTAGCAACCATGCATTCAAAACCACATCAAGAAAATTATACACCAGGACAGAGTCAGTTTCATCCCAGGATGCAAGGCTGGTTCAACACACATAAAACAATTCATGTAATTCATCACATAAACAGAACCAAAGACAAAGATCACATGATCATTCCAATAGAAGCTGAAAAAGCATTCAATAAAATCCAAGACCTATACATGTTAAAAGCACTGCAGAGAATTGGAATAGAAGGAACATACATCATAAAGGCAATATGGCATAGACCCACAGCCAACATCATATGAAATGGGGAAAAACTGCGAGACTTCCCTCTAAAAAAAGGAACAAAACAGGGATGTCCATTAGCACCACTTCTTTTCAATATAATCTTGAGATTCTAGCCAAAGAAATAAGGCAAGAGAAGAAAATCAAAGGAGTATAAACAGGAGGGGAAGAACTAATATTGTCCCTATTTGCAGATGACAAACTATACTTAGAAGACCTAACAAACTCAACCAAAAGGCTTATTTTACCTTGGGAACCACACAAAAAAAGTCACAAGTATCCCACAGCTATGATTACACAATAATAAAAACTATTTTGTGCCAGGATCCAGTCCTCTAGGCAGTGGGGTCAGGGGTCCTTCGACAGGTGTGGATTGATACGAGGTCGTGAGAATATGCTCACATCGAATGCAGTAAAGAAGCGTATCAGTTTTATTGTTTGTTGGAAGCTGTTTTATACTATTTTTTTGCAATGAGGCCTATAGAAGAGGAATTTCCACAGACCTGTTACTCCAAAAGTCATCCTCAACCAGTCAAGGTTACAACATGTATATAAAAATTCTTAAAAATACAACACATAAAGCCGGGCGTGGTGGCGCACGCTTGTAATCCCAGCATTCGGGAGGCTGAGACCGGAGGATCCGGGTTCGCGGCCAGCCTCAGCTACCTAGTGAGGCACTCCGCAACTTAGTGAGACTCGGTTTCAAAATAAAGACTAGACTCAGAGGGGATCTGGCGCCCTGCGCTCCTGTGCCCTGCACCCAAGAGCCAGAGCCGTGCCGCAGAGGAACTAGTCCCCGAGAAGGTACCCGGCGCCCTGTGCACCGGTGCCCCGCGCCCCGAGCTGCACCGCCGAGGAGCCAGGCCCTGAAACAGCATCCGGCCCCCTGCGCCCCGGTGACCTGTGCCCCGAGTTGCGCCGCCGAGGAGCCAGGCCCTGAAACAGCATCCGGCCCCCTGCGCACCAGTGCCCCGCGCCCCGAGCTGCACCGCCGAGGAGCCAGGCCCTGAAACAGCA
>PVLC010022624.1:0-25899 GCA_004027655.1 Graphiurus murinus
CTGGTCCTATTTTATTTTTATTTTTCAAATAGGGTTTCACTAGGTTGAGGAGAGTCTCACTACTTGCTGAAGCTGGTCTCAAACCTGTGACCCTCCTATCTCAGCCTCCCAAGTACTAAGATTACAGGCATGTACCACCATGCCTGGCTCAAAAGGCAATTTAAAGTGGGTTGGGAGTGAAGTAGAGGCAATGACTATAGACTAGTCCAGAAAATTTTAATGACAAGAAGGGATGAGTACCATTATTTGATGGAGTAATAAAGTCAAAAAAGTTTTCTTTGAGAGTTGACTCCATTTATCATAAAAGGGAGACTCTAGCCAGGTGTGGTGGTACATACCTGTAATCCCAGTACTTGTGAGGCTGAGACAGGAGGATTGCAGGTTTGCAGCCAGCCTCAGCAACCTAATAAGGACCTCTGGAACTTAGGCCCTGTTTCAAAATTTAAAAAAATAATAACAGGCTGGGAAGCCGGGCGTGGTGGTGCATGCTTGTAATTCCAGCATTTGGGAGGCTGAGACCAGAGGATCCGGGTTCGAGGCCAGCCTCAGCTGCTTTGTGAGGCACTCCACAACTTAGTGAGACCCGGTTTCAAAATAAAGAATAAAAAATAGTGCTGGGGTATAGCTCGAAGGTAGAATGCCCCTGAGTTCAATCCCCAGTACTGCCCAAAAAAAAAAAAAGGGCTGGAGGTGTAGCTCACAGACAGAATGCCCCTGGGTTCAATCCCCAACACCATGAATTAATTAATTAACTAATTAATTAGTTAATGCCCTGAAATAAAAGGAAGGCAATTAATGGAGTGATATCCCAGGAAATTTTTTCCTGATGCATCCAGTCATAATTCTCTACCTATTCTATTCTTCCATTGAATCAGTAGATGTATGTAAGAAGATCAGAGATATTAGCCAGGCGTGGTGGTACATACCTATAATCCCAGCAACTGGGGAGGTTGAGGCAGGATGATTGCAAGTTTGAGGCCAGCCTGGCAATTTAATGAGACATTGTATCAAAATAATAAAAGCAAGGCCAGGCTTGGTGGCCCATGCTTGTAATCCCAGTACTTGGGAGACTGAGAAAGGAGGATCACAGGTTCTCAGCCAGCCTTAGCTACATAGTAAGGCCCTCTGCAACTTAGTGAGTCTGTGTTTCAAAATTAAAAAAAAAAAAATAGGGCTGTGGATGTAGCTCAGAGGTAGAACACCCCTAGGTTCAATCCCCGGTACCACAAAATAAACAAACAAGCAAGCAAGCAAGCTGGGGCGGACATGGTAGAGCATACTTGTAATCCCAATACTTGGCATATCACAGGTTTAAAGCCAGCCTCAGCAATTTAGTGAGGCTTTCAGCAATTAGCAATTTTGTCAGACAGACCCTGTTTCCAAATAAAAAATAAAATAGGACTGGGAGTGTAGCTCAAAGGTAGAATGTCAGCTGGGCATAGTGGCACACGCTTGTAATCCCAGTACTTGGGAGGCTAAGACAGGAGGATCACAGTTCAAGGACAGCCTCAGCAAGTAGTGAGACTCTT
Organism: Graphiurus murinus; assembly: GCA_004027655.1. Taxonomy (NCBI): domain Eukaryota; kingdom Metazoa; phylum Chordata; class Mammalia; order Rodentia; family Gliridae; genus Graphiurus; species Graphiurus murinus. The sequence continues at coordinate 1,530 of PVLC010022624.1, forward strand.
GTCAACCTAGTGAGACCCTGTTTCCAAATAAGAAATAAAACTGGGCTGGGGGTATATAGCTCAAAGGTAGAATGCCTCTGGGTTCTATCACCAGTACCACCACCACCACCACACAGACACACAAAATAAAAACAAAAATAAAAAAGCTGGGGCATGGTGGAGCATGCCTGTGATCCTAGTACTTAGAAGACTGAGACAAGAGGGTCACAGGTTCGAGACCAGCCTCAGCAACTTAGCAAGACCCCATTTCAAAATAAAAAGGGCTGGGGGTATAGCTCATAAGTAGAATGCACTGGGTTCTATCCCCAGTACACACACACACACAGTGTGTCAAGGTGACTCTCAGTGCCGATTATGGAATGGAATTCCAGGCAGACTTAAGAAATTGCAAACTGTTCTCATTTTCCAAGATAGGTGTCCACAGCTGCACCTTAATAAAACCCGCCACCTTACTGTGTCAGTGTTACTCTCCATCATTCCCGCCGTCTCCTCTCATCTCCATCTCTCTCACACCTCCTCAGGTAATAGCAGGTTTCAATCGCCTCCGGCAGGAGCAGCGGGGCCTGGCATCCAAAGCTGCCGAGTTGGAGATGGAGCTGAACGAGCACAGGTGGGTGAGCCAGAAGCCAGCAGTGGGTGGACCCTTTGTGAGGGAGGTTGCAGGGGAGGGACTGACTTCAGAGCTCCTGCCTTGTCCTACCCAGCCTGGTGATCGACACACTGAAGGAGGTAGATGAAACCCGCAAGTGCTTCCGCATGGTTGGAGGTGTGCTGGTGGAGCGCACCGTCAAAGAGGTGTTGCCTGCCTTGGAGAATAACAAGGAGCAGGTGAGCAAGAATCATGGCATGGAAGCTTTGGGCGACAGAGGGGTAAAGAAGAAGGGGAGGTCAGGAGTTAAAGAGAATGTAGTGGAGGAAAATCTAGGTGGAAACTCATGTTGGAGATGGTATGCCTAGCCTGTCGAGTTGTGTCCTTTACACCAATTCCAGCTCCTTAACCAGAGGAGCTGCTGGCTACAGGCCCTTTCCATGGGCTCTTTGATATGATTGAGTGAAGTGGATGTTGGAGCAGTGTTTCTCACAGTGCATCAGAATCACCTGAAGAACTAGTTTAATGTAACTTCCTGGCCGGGTGTGGTGGCGCACGCTTGTAATCCCAGTACTTGGGCAGGTGAGACAGAAGGATCCAGGTTCGAGGCCAGCCTCAGCTACTTAGTGAGGCCCTCTGCAACTTTGTGAGACCCTGTTTCAAAATAAAGAATAAAAAATGGAGCTGGGGATATAGCTCGGAGGTAGAATGCCCCTGGGTTCAATCCCCAGTACCACAAAAAAATAAAATAAAATTTAACTTCCTAGCTGGGCATGGTGGCCCACGCCTGTGATCACAGTACTTGGGAGGCTGAGACAGGAGGATCACAGGTTCAAGGACAGCCTCAACAGGTAGTAAGACTCATCAACCTAGCGAGACCCTGTTTCAAAATAAAAATAAAATAGGACTGGGGGTGTAGCTTGGAGGTAGAATGCCCATGGGTTCAATCCCAGCACACCACAAACACACACACAAACACAATGTAACTTCCAGCCAGGTATGGTGGCACACACCTGTAATCTCAATACTCAAGAGGCTAAGACAGGAGGATCAAGTTCAAGGCCAGTCTCAGCAACTTAGTATGACCCTGTCTCAAAAATAAAAAGGGCCACGAATGTAGCTTAGAGGTAGAATACTCCTAAGTTCAATCTCTAGTACCAAAAGATAAAAGTAACTTCCTGGACTCACTAATAGTCTCAGGAATGCCACAGTGACTTTTTTTTTTTTTTTTTTTCGGTACTGGGGATTGAACTCAGGGGCATTCTACCTCCGAGCTATACCCCCAGGCCTATTTTTTTTTTATTATTATTCTTTATTTTGAAACCGAGTCTAACGAAGTTGTGGAGTGCCTCACTAGGTAGCTGAGGCTGGCCGAGAACCGGGATCCTCCGGTCTCAGCCTCCCGAATGCTGGGATTACAAGCGTGCGCCACCACGCCTGGCTACAGTGACATTTTTAAAATAAGTAGCTCAAGCTGAGAAGCTGAGACAAGAGGATCACAGGTTTGAAGCCAGCCTCAGCAACTTAGTGAGACCCTGTTTCAAAATAAAAAATAAAATAGGTCTGGGGGTATAGCCCAGAGGTAAAAGGCCCCTGGATTCCATTCCCAGTACCATGCAAAAAAAAGGGGGGTGGGTGTAGCTCATCTGGGTATGGTGGCACCTGTCATCCCAGTACTTGGGAGGCTGAAATGGGAGGATTGCAGGTTCATGGACAGTCTAAACAGCTTAACAAGGACCCTTAACAACTTAGACCATTTCAAAATAAAAAATAAAAATAGGGCTGAGGATGTAGCTTGGAGATAGAATGACCCCGGACTCAATCCCCAGTACTAGGGGGGGGGAAAGCAGCTCAGTTGATTTTCATGTACATTAAAGTTTATAAACCACTACCACTGTGTTTGAGAAAGGGATCACTTTCATGTCTGGGCTACACTGTTAACATAAGGTAAGGGTTACACTGTTAAAGGTAAGGTTAAACAGGCCCCCACCCCCCTCACTTCCCTCCCCATAGTGCATTCGAGGTGGGGAAAGGGAGACCTAATTCCCTATATAATCTCTGTTGTTTGCCCTCTAGATACAGAAGATCATCGATACCCTGACACAGCAGCTTCAGGCAAAAGGAAAAGAACTAAACGAGTTCCGGGAAAAGCACAACATTCGTCTCATGGGGGAAGATGAGAAGCCAGCAGCCAAGGAAAGCTCAGAAGGGGCTGGGGCTAAGGCCAGCTCTGCTGGCGTGCTGGTCTCCTAGACCCAAGGCCTCTGTGTTTTTTTCTACCCCGACTCCCACTTCTTCTCATCTGTGTTTATTGTTATTATTATTATTTCCTGCTATTGTAATATTTTTTGTTAATTAAATGTTTTGGTCAGAATGCTTAGCTGTAGCCTGAAACTTTCTCTCATTTAGGGTTGGGATTTGTATAAGGCAAAGGACAGTACATGATTTGTAGTTTTTGTTTCCCTCAGGTTAATAGCTCACAGTATCAGAACAGACCCATACTTTGTCCTTGCAAATAAAGATGTCTACTTATTTATTGCCCTTCCAAAAAACAAAAGATTCAGTGACAAATGTTGACTCTCAGATTGAAATTTAATAAGCATTTGAAGCGAGGCAGATAGATCTGGTGAGGATACTGCTTGATGGATTTGCAACCAAAGGCATGGCAGTATGTCTTGGCACTATTCCTTAGATAAAGAGGTCCAGGATGCAAACGTGCGGGCTTGCCGTCCTGCCGTCCTCGCCAAAACCCCCCACCAGGTAAAGCTGATCATTCCAAAGGCAGGTTCGATGGCCCACACGCTTCAGCCCACGGTCCTCACAGGGGAAGTGGAACCACAGAGATGGCAGCTTGCCTGTTGGGCAGGGCAGAGGGCAGTTACTGAGGCAGAAGCACTGGGTCACCCATGCGACTCTTTTATTTTTTGGCAGTACTGGGGATTGAACCCAGTGATGCTTTACCACTGAGCCATGTCCCCACCCTTTTTACTTATTTTCAGATGGTCTTGCAAGGACTGGTTTTGAACTTGATCCTCCTGCCTCAGCCTCCTGAATAGCTGGGATTATAGGCCTGCACCCTGTGCCAAGGGGACCCCAAACATGACCAAAATGCTTGCCCATTATTTTTCTCACTTGATTTTTTGATCTCTTCAAGTGTTTAATATTCTGTGTACTTCTGTCAATGATTTCTTCCCCTTCCCTATCCCATCATTCCATACTCTGTAATCTTTAGGTTTTTCTGTCTTCCCACCTTTCTCCCTTCAACATTAGTCTGGCTCTCACGTGTATCATAGATGTAGAGGTCATTGCAGATGGTGTCTCTAGCTCTGGTCAGCGTTTCTCCACCAAACAGCACAACAAAAGGCCCCACCACAGAGCATGAGTGATGCCGAAGTCCCCGGGGCCCCTGCAGGGACCCCTGCCTGCTGCTCACAAGCCTTGAAAGCTGTTCCATCAGATGAGGGGCGACAGGTGGTTCCTCCTGGGAAGAGAAAGACGGGTGTGAAGGAATTTCAGCATAGCACTTTTAGCCCCCTTCCATTCCTCATCAAGATTCGAGCAGATAGTACCTTAATTTTTCCATGACTCCATCGCCCTGCCATTTCTGGTTCCGCTGAGTTGCAGCCCCCAAAGAGCAACAGCTGATGACCTGGGAGGGGCCCAGGAGTTTGGAGCAGGGCAGCACAGTGACCTGATCGGGAGACTGTGTGGCAGGGTTCTTCCTTGTAGCTGTGGATGTGCAGAAATTCAGGCTTGAGTGGGGTTTTTTGAAGAACGTGTTTTACTGCCTTCCTCTACTCTTGCCAAAGGTACAGAAGAGGCACAGGGCCGATCAGAGAGCTGATACAGTGGAGAAGAGTTCAGCCTCTCAAGTACTGGGCTTACAGGTGTGCACCACCACTCCCGGCAAGATACTGCTAAAGTGTGTGTGTGTGTGTGTGTGTGTGTGTGTGTGTGTGTGTGTTCCCCAGAGCTCTGCACATGCTAGGCAAGAGTGCTAAGGCTGAGCTGCATCCGCAGGCTGAGTGCAGCTATCTGTAAGAGCAGATTCCTGGAAGGAGGGAGCTAGGGCGAGGATGCAGATAAATGGCCCAACTGTTTGGCGTTTGCTCTTCCAGTGTGGGTGAAGGAGAGCGAGCGGTAGGCGGCAGTACCATACCAATAGGTGCGGGCGCCGGGGTCCAGCTTCAACGTGTAGACGCTTCCATAGCGTCGCTGAGTGCGGATGCCGCCCTCTCGGCCGGCCACCCGCAGCTCCAAGTCGGAGAGGCGGGTGCACGTGTGACTACTGAGGCCGGCAGGGGGGCAGTCGCCCGGGGCCGCCGCCCACGCCTCCCACACGCCGCGCTCCGTATCCAGTGCTGTCACAGTGGCCAGGCGGCGCGCCCCGTCCCAGCCGCCCACCATGCAGAGCCATCGGCCGCCCACGGATGCCGCGTCGTGGTGGCTGCGCGGGGGGCTGTCCTGGGCGTCCAGCCGCTTTGCCTGGCCGCTAGCCGGATCGAACACCACTGTGTCGCTGCTGGGCTGCCTCGCGCCGCCGGCCAGGAGTCCCCCCACCAGGTAGAACCGTCCCCGTAGCTCCGTACAGGAATGGAAGGCCCGCGCCAGCAGGGCGTCCCGCGCCACCGGCCTCCAGGTCCAGCCGGATTCCCCCGCTTGGCCCCGGGGCACCGCCACCGCCATGGGCCGGGGAGGGGGCACCGCGGCCTGCGGGGGAAGCTCCCTTCCAGGATCCCCGCCCACGTCCCCACCTCCGGTCGCCGCGTCCTTTCCGCCGTCGCCTAGCGACCTCAGCAGTAGCTGCAGCACGGTCGCACGACTGCTGCAAACTCCAGGTCGCAAAGCACCAGTTACCATGGAGACTAGGGACCTGGGAAGCTGTCGGGGATCGCGCTGTGCGTCGCCTAGGCGGGAGATGAGCGTTGTCAATGAGAATCCTGAGAGATGGCCAACCTCAGAAAGGGAGGGGCGGCCAGGTGCTCAGAACCCCTGCCCCGAGCCCACCTGAAGTTCTGACGTGCAGGGGCAGGTGTGCCAGGGGCAGGCGCACTAGGGGCAGGTGTGCAAGGGCCAAGGTGTGCGAAGGCCAGGTGTGCCAGGGGCAGGTGTAGTACCACCGGCTAGGAGGACCGTGCCCTTTAGACTTAAGAGTTTCTGACTTATACTGGCTCCCCCAGGGATGAGGGGAAGGCGCGGATGTGCAAGTGGACTGCCTGGCCTGGGAGTGGGAGACTGGGCTGTGGTCCCGCCGGGGCCCCTGCCCCTCTAGGCCACTTCAGCTTTCTCATTTAGAAAAGAAGGTCCTGATCGGGTTTGAGAGCCCTTCCAGCTCTGGCTACTAGAGGGTAGTAGAACCCAACCTGTCAGGGCGCAGAGAGCGAGAGCTTATGAATGAATGAGAATATGAATATGAATAAGTGCGTGGCCAGTAGGTGGTCTGGGGTTGTAAAAATCCCGTAGGTATCCTTGAAGTTAAACACCTTTTCACGACTGAGTCTTAGGAAGAGTGATTCTTTATTTCATCTAGCTTCACCAGGCTCAAACAACACAAAGAAACTGAGGCCCTGTGGATTAAGGACGGGAGTTTCTTTTCTCCTGATAAGAACCAGAGCAGGACCTGCCCAGCCTTAGAAGCTGGGTGGGGGTAAAGTGGAGGAGGCATGAGAAAAACAGTGTCTGGCCCCTCCCTGTTGCCTCCCTTTTATTCAAGCCAGGTTCCTGTCGTCTAACTCTCCCTCCAGGACTCTGAAGAATGGAGAGGCCCAGATGCAAGCTGACTAGTTTCAGGGGCAGGAGGAAAAGCAGATTTCCACTCCCAGCCCCGCTGCGGTGGGACAGAAACAGGGTCTGTGTCCCTGGCTGGGCTGTACGTGGGAACCATGGGCAGCTGCTTTTACCTTTGGTGGCTCCCTGTTATGCCTGAGAAACGGAGGTCATGGTCAGTGGCCCAGGCTGCAGTGGAGGTGGGCACATGCATCAGTGGGATGACAACACAGTAGGATCCGAACTCTTGGTCCTCAGAGAAAACATGAGGCGGAGGGCACAGGCAGGAAGGCACAGTAGTCTAGAAGGTTAACCCAGGGGTACTGCACCACTAAGCTAGAGCCCTAGCTCTTTTAATTTATTGATTGGTACTGGGGATTGAACTCAGGAGCATTCTACCTCCATGCTACATCCTCAGCCCTTTTTATATTTTTTACTTGGAAGTAGGGTCTATAAGTTTCTGAGGCAGGCCTCTCTTGTCTCAGCCTCTCAAGTACTGGGATTATAGGTATATGCCACTGTGTTTGGCTCCTTTTTATTTTTATTTATTTGTTTATTTATTTATTTATTTATTTATTTATTTATTTATTTATTTATTTTGCGGTACTGGGGATTGAACTCAGGGGCATTCTACCTCCGAGCTATACCCCCAGCCCTATTTTTTATTCTTTTTTTTGAAACAGGGTCTCACTAAGTTTCGGAATGCCTCACTAGGTAGCTGAGGTTGGCCGCGAACCCAGATCCTCCGGTCTCAGCCTCCCAAATGCTGGGATTACAAGCTTGCGCCACCACACCCAGCGTCCTTTTTATTTTTTATTTCAAAACAGGATATTGCTATGTTGCCCAGACTAGTCTCAAACTTGCTCTCCTCCTGCCTCATCTGGGATTACAGACTTAGGAAACTATAACCCCAGCCCTTTAAAAATATATATATATATGCGTGTGACACCAGGTCTAGTGATGCATGCTTGTAATCCCAGTACTTGGGAGGCTGAAACAGGAGAATTGCAGGTTCGGGGCCAGCCTCAGCTACTTAGAATAAAAAATGGGGCTGGGAGTGTGGCTCAGCGGTAGAATGCCCCTGGGTTCAATCCCCAGTACCGCCAAAAAAAAAAGTGTGTGTGTGTGTGTGTGTGTGTGTGTGTGTGTGTGTGTGTTACTGGGGATTGAACCCAGGGGCATTCTACCTCCAAGCTATACCACTAGCCCTATTTTATTTTTATTCTGAAACAGGGTCTCAGTAGGTTGATGAGAGTCCCACTACTTTCTGAGGCTGTTCTCAAACTTGTAATCCTCCTGTCTCAACCTTCCAAGTACTGGGATTATAAATCCTGGGATTATAAACATGCCTGAATCACTTTTTAAAATTTTTTAGACAGGGTCTTGTGATTCTCCTGCCTGCCTCAGCCTCCACCTATATTTGGGGGATTACTAGGGATTGAACCCCAGTATGTTCTACCTCCAAACTACATCCCCAGTCCTTTTTATGTTTTATTTTGAAACAGGGTCTTGATAAATTGCTAAGGGTCTTACTAAGTTGCTGAGGCCAGCCTTGAACCTGCAATCCTCCTGTCTCAGTCTTCTAAGTACTAGGGTTACAGGCATGTACCACCACACCCAACTTCTCCACCCGTCATAAAGCTGTGATTCAAGCCAGGAATGGTGGTGCTGTAATCCCAGTACTTGGGAGACAGGAGGATCACAGGACAGCCTCAGAAACTTAGATTTCAGTAATTTAGCAAGACCCTGTTTCCAAATAAAAATGAAAATTAAAAAAAAAAAAAGTAAAGCTGAGCAAAGTTTTTTTGTTTGTTTGTTTTTGATACTGGGGATTGAACCCAGAGGCATTCTACCTTTATTTCTTATTTGGAAACAGGGTCTCGCTAGGTTGGTGAAAGTCTCACTACTTGCTGAGGCTGTTCTTCAACCTGTAATCCTCCTGTCTCAGCCTCCCAAGTACTGGGATTACAAGCATGCGCCACCATGCCTGGCCTCAACAAAGCTTTGAGAGTCTCTGGTCACCCAAATATAGCTTTCCCTGTGTCTGATGGGCAGAATGATCAGTTTTCCAAGATCATGTTTAAAAAAAAAAAGAACCAAAACTAACTTCTAAAGTCCTTGGCTAAAATCCGAAAGCCAGTATTCTCCCCTGGCTTCCTCCTGGCTTTCCTCCGACAGCTGGACTCAGAACTGACATACTTCTCGATTAGGCAAGGAGCTGCTGGAGGTGGGGTCATTTTGCTTCAACTTTATTGGCCCATATGCCTTTCTCAGGCTCTTGCTCTTGCTCTTGCCTTTGGCTGTTCTGCCTCTCCTGGAGAGAAATAGGAACTCCCCACCCAGGGGCCTTCCAGCTTTTCTCCTTGGCTCTGTGTTCCTTTTCCTATCAGCTTCCACTGTGACTCTGAGACCTTAGCAAGTAGGCTGGGGGTGTAGCATGGAGGTAGAATGCTCCTGAGTTCAATCCCCAGTACCAATCAATAAATAAAAATAGCTAGGGCTGTAGCTTAGTGGTGCAGCACCCCTGGGTTAACCTTCTAGACTACTGTGCCTTCCTGAACCCTGAGCCATTCTACCTCCCCAGCACCCCTCCCCCATTTTTTTAAACAGATATCATTAAGTTGCTGAGGCTAACCTTGAACCTGTGATCCTCCTGTCTCAGTCCCCAGCCTCCTAAGTACTGGGATTACAGTACTGGCTTTTTTTTTTTTTTTTTCTGTACCAAGGATTGAACCCAGGACTTTGTGCATGCTAGGCAAGCACTCTACCACTGAGCTACCAGCCTCTTTGTCTCTCTTAATTTCCCTCATGTAATAACTGTATGTGTGTACATTGTGTGCATGCACAAGTCTCAGTCTCAATATATCTGAGCCCTTTTTATTTTTTTATTCTGAAACAAGGTCTCACTAAGTTGCTGAGGGCCTTGCTAAGTTGCTGAGACTGGACTCTGTTAGGTTGAATGACAACAGTAGGGGATGACAAAGGTTTATTCCAACATCTGTAAGAGTGGTGTCAGCACCTAAAGACAGGGTGATAGTATTATTTATAGAGCAAGGGTATGCAAGCCACACAAAAGATCTGCAAGTTTGTGAATTTTTTAGCACACCCTAAAAACACCTGGGAGGTGCTAGCTTCTCAGAATCCAAATAGAAGGGAATCCTCTTCAGTGTCACAGAGCAGGAGGGGGCTGTTCAGGGTCTGAACAGAAGAGAGTCGTCTTTAGCATAGCACAGCATCTATAACAGAATAGGAAAAAAAATCTCCAAGGATAACTGCTCAGGAGAGGTTAAGTAGCATAGGGTTTTGGGTTTTGTCCTAGCATTCAGCCTTTTTTTTCCCTCTCATTGTGAAGGGGCATCAGTTCTCTATCCTCTGTATCTTTCATGCAGGTCAGGGTTGTAGAGCTGTACCTACATGGGTGGAACCTGTGGGAGGCCTATTTGTAATTGCTTGAATGTGATTTTGTAGAAAAAACAAAAGATGCTGGGCATGGTGGCACATACTTGTAATTCCAGTACTTGGGAGACTAAGACAGGAGGATCCAGGTTCATAGCCAGCCTCAGCTACTTAGTGAGGCCTTGTGCCACTTAGTGAGACTCTGTTTTAAAATAAAGAATAAAAAATAGAGCTGGGGGTGTAGCTCAGAGGTAGAATACCTTGGGTTCAATCCCCAGTACTGGAAAAAAAAGAAAGAAAGAAAAAGAAAAGACAAAAGATCTAGAAGTATGCGAAGGCCAAAAAGGAGAGCTACACGCACGGCGCATGGCACATGCCTGTAATCCTAGGATTTAAGAGGCAGAGAGAGAAGGATCCCAGGTTCGTGGCTAGCCTCAGCAACTTAGTGAGATCCTGTTTCAAAATAAAAAATAAAATAGGACTGGGGGTATAGCTGAGAGGTAGAATGCCCCTGGGTTCCATCCCCAGCAACACACACACACACACACACACACACACACACACACACACACACACACAAGAGCTACAAAAGCATCAGTAGGAGACCAGCTAATGGAAGAAGTCAGGAAGTCCAATTTTGTTTTGTAGTCAAGAGCCCCAGGATTCTGAGATTCCTGTCAGATCTTGGAGGCTCTGTCAACAAGCTTTTTGCTGCATCCTGGACAACTCCAGATTGGTGGGCATAGAAGCAGCATTCTTCTACCTTGAGGAGGTCTAGACCTCGTCTATTTGTCCAGGAGTCTGTTTGGTCCTGGACTGCCCCTATACTCTACTATTTCCTTTAAGCTTCATCTGGATCTGGAGTAGGCTGAAGGGGCAGCCTTCAAGGATTGAATATTAGGGGTAACTTTAGTTTCTGATGCAAGATGAACTAGGGTGCAGGTTCCTGTCCAATTTGTGTGGCAGAGAAAAATGTTAGTCTCACAGAGAAAGAAAATTTCATGGTGACTTAGGCAAAATGTGATGTCTAAGCCAGGCATGGTGGCACAAGCCTGTCATCCCAGTATCTGGGAGGCTGAGACAGGAGGATCGCAGGTTTGAGGACAGCCTCGGCAACTAGTGAGACTCTAATCAACCTAGTGAGACCCTGTTTTGGAATAAAAATAAAATAAGGCTTGGAGTGTAGCTTGGAGGCAGAATACCCCTTGGTTCAGTCCCCAGCACCACCCCCCAAAAGTGATATCTATAGAGAAAAGGCATTTGAGGTACCTACATTCATTTTCTCAGGCAGAGAGGGTCCCACAGAGAGTTACCCACATTAATGGTTGAAAAGGGCCTATAGGCTGGGCATGGTGGTATACACTTGTAATCCCAGTACTTGGGAGGCTGAGACTGGAGGATCCAGGTTCAAGGCCAGCCTCAGCTACTTAGGCTCTCCACAACTTAATGAGACCTTGTTTCAAAATAAAGAATAAAAAAAATAGGACTTAGGGTGTAGCTCAGAGGTAGAATGCCCTTGTGTTCAATCTCCAGTACTGAAGAAAAAAGAAAAGAAAAGGGCCTATAGGATTAGTTTGAGAGGCACCTGCTATGGTATCTGGGGCCTGGAGAGTCATGGGAAGGAACCTGACCACAGTCAGCCAGATTAGCGGTCTCACATAGTTGTCGTGGGAAGAGCAAGAGGCACACCTGGTGGTAATCAGAACAGAGCTGGGAGGTGGCGGTGGTGGGGGTAGGTTGCTACAATTGTAGGACACCGTTCACAAGTCTAGAGAAAACAGTGACTTTGGGATACTCCTACATTAATATAGTCATTGGAAGGTGAAATTTGGATAGTTACAAAGACGTTGATCTAGGTGTCCCAGTAACTTACCATCCGTCTGGTTTTGACTGATGCAGAGAGGGCCTTGATAGGTGAGCGTAGTGTCTGTGGTGACTGGACCAAGGATGGGGACTGCCTGAGACTGGTAGTTGGTGATGTTGTCCGTGTATGAACAGAGAAACTGTACAGCTCTAGCCATTAGAGGTTTTTGTTTCTTTGTTATTGTGTTGTTGTTGTTTATTGTTTTGTGATACTGGGGATGGAACCCAGGGGCATTTTACCTCTGAGCTACACCCTCAGCCCTATTTTTTATTCTTTATTTTGAAACAAGGTCTCACTAAGTTAAGGAGGGCCTCACTAAGTAGCCAAGGCTGGCCACCAACCTTCGATCCTCCTGTCTTAGCCTCCATGTACTGGGATTACAAGCGTGTGCCACCACGCCCAGCAGTTTGTTTTTTTAGTCCTGTCATGGAGTTCATCTGGGTGCATGAGTTGGAGAGCTGTACCTCCACGTCCCTCTGGCTGGAAGGATCCATTGAAAGAGGCCCATGTGTGTCGTGTGGCTGGGGCTGCACTATGTCTGATGGTGGGCAGGGGAGCAAAGCCAGCAGTTCTGTTCTAAGGTTGGGTGGCTCTGTGATACTGAGGAGTTTATGTGCAAGGTTAAGTGTGTGTGAGAGGTAATGAAGGTTAAATAGAGTCCCGACAGGTCGAGGGTAGTTTAGGGAGGTTATAAGAGACAAAAGTAGAGAAACAGTCATCTTGGGTGAGGGCAAGGCATAAGCTGTACCAGCGCAGAGTATGATAAGGACCCTGAAGAGGAGATGTGTTTGAGTCTCCAACCTCGTGGAGATCTGATCCCAGGAGTATTTAACAAAATCACCCTCTAAAAATGCATCCTCCAGAAATGAGAGCAGTTTTCCTTTTTCTTTTTCTTTTTTTTTTTTTGGGGGGGGGGAGTAGGATGGTGAGGAGGAGGAATTGTCTCTATCTAGCTGAGAAGGAGAGTATAGAAGGAGTGAGTGTCTGTTATGAGTTAGTGTGCTCATATATAGGAAATTATCTGCCGTCACAGACCCCAGAGAGACCCACCAAGCTCACAGTGCTATTGATGGTTGTGGCTCCTGGGATCCGGGTGAGCCAGAACCAGGGCATCGGCGGATCAGAGGGCTGCCTGAAATGACTGGGGCCGTTTGACTGCAGCAGAATGAAACCAGGGCATAACCTCCCTTAGTGTGGCTGCTGTGGGTTGCCAGGAGGGCCCAGTAAGGGCCAGTCCATCTGGTCCAAGGCCAAGGCTGCATCTGGAGCTGCTAATCTCATCTATAGGTTGGGACAAACATGGCGTGGTCTGTGGTCAGTCTTGGGAGCAGCACGTGGCCACAATGTTCAAGGCCAGTCTGAATTTTGCCTCCTTGTTGTCATCTTATCAACCCTGTGTCTCTCGGGGTTCTGAATCCCTTGCTGCCTAGCTGTTTTCAATTCCTCACGTTCCCCTCGGATGAGGTGACCCTAACCACTGTAGAGAAATGTCGCCATGTTCACGCTGGCTACTTCAAGCTGGTAGGGGGCGCTGTTGGAGTTACTGCAGTCAGGGCCCACTACCAGGTGGACAATCTAGAGAGCTACAGAAGATGGAGTTGTTCATATGAGGCTCCATTTTTATAACCATTTGTAGCTTGATGGCCGGGACTCGAAAGGAAACAAATTTTGATAGAAGATTAAGGAGGCAAGGGCCAAAAAGAAGGAGCCAGAGGGCAACAACAGGATCCAGGAAAGGCAGAAGTCAAGCAAACCATGTTTTACCAGAAACACCTTGTGAATACTGAGTATGATCAAACTGCCATTGTAATGACCAATATTAGAACAACACATCTAGCCAGGCGTGGTGGTGCACGCTTGTAATCCCAGTACTTGGGAGACTGGGGATCTGGGTTCGAGGCCAGCCTCAGCTACTTAGTGAAGCACTCCACAACTTAGACTCTGTTTCAAAATAAAGAATAAAAAATAGGGCTGGGGATGTAGCTCAGAGGTAGAATGCCCCTGGGTTCAATCCTCAGTACTAAAAAAAAAAATCTAGGGGCACTTTTTGCAACCATGAGAAGCATACACACACACACACACACACACACACACACACACACACACTGTGAAACGTCCTTGTGTGCCAAAGCATTGGCTATTTTTCCCTATCCCATTGTAATGAGTGGAGCAGGTGATGGTTATAATCTCAAAACACTGTTTAGGTTGTTCTGTTAGAAGTTGTACTTCTGCAGCTGGGCATGGTGGCGCAGGTTTGTAATCCCAGTACTTGGGAGGCTGAGACAGGAGGATCTGGGTTCACGGCCAGCCTCAGCTACTTAGTGAGGCCCTCCTTAACTTAGTGAGACCCTGTTTCAAAATAAACAATAAAAATTAGGGCTGGGGATGTAGCTCAGAGGTAGAATGCCCCTGGATTCCATCCCCAGTACCACACACACACAAAAAAAAGAAGTTGTAGTACTTTTGCAAAACATTAACAGACAGTAGTAGCTGGTCATATACACAAATGTAAACCTGAAAAAGACCATCATTAACAATTTTCATTTAGATGATATCAGCTTGATAAATTTGGGGTTTTTTTTGTTCTGTTTTGTTTTGTTTTTGCAGTACTGGGGGTTGAACCCAGGGGCATTCTGAGTTACACTCCCAGCCCTATTTTCTTTTTTTATTTTGAAACAGGGTCTCACTAAGTTGCAGAGGCCCTTACTAAGTAGGCAAGGCTAGCCTTGAACCTGCAATCCTCTGGTCTCAGCCTCCCATGTACTGGGGTTACAAGCATGTGCCACTAGGCCCAGCTGATAAAGTATATTTTTAAGCTTTGCATTATAGAAGATTTATACACTTGAGAAACAAATATATTTCTAGTAACAATTAACATCAGTTACTTTGAGGAAAATTTAAAATCCATGGTTCAGTCAGCTTGATCCATGTAGGTTAACAGCATTGTCAAAGATCAAAGAGCCAAGCCAGGCATGGTGGCACATACTTGTAATCCCAATATTTTGAGGCTGAGATCAGAGGATCCAGGTTTACAGCCAGTCTCAACTACTTAGCGAAGCTCTCCAAAACTTAGTGCGACCGTTTCAAACTAAAGAATAAAAAATAGGACTGGGGGTGTAACTTGGAGGTAAAATGCCCCTGGGTTCAATCCCCAGTACCACAAAAAGCAAACAAAAAACCCAAAGAGCCAGGAGTGGTGGCACTCGCTTGGAATCCCAGTACTTGGGAGGCTGAGACCAGAGGATTGCAGGTTCACAGCCAGCCTTAGCTACTTAGGGAGACTCTCTGCAATTTAGTGAGACCCTGTTTCAAAATAAAGGATAAAAAATAGGGCTGGGGGTATAGCTTGGAGGTAGAATGCCCCTGGGTTCAATCCCCAGTACTACCACAAAAAAAAAAATCAAAGAATAACTTTAAACCTTTTATAAGTTTAGGAAACAAAGTAAACAGATGTAAAGTCAGGCGTGGTGGTGCATGCTTGTAATCCCAGTACTTGGGAGGCTGAGACAGGAGGATCCAGGTTCGCGGCCAGCCTCAGCTACCTAGTGAGGCACTCTGCAACTTAGTGAGACCCTGTTTCAAAATAAAGAATAAAAAATAGGGCTGGGGATGTAGCTCAGAGGTAGAATGCCCCTAGGTTCAATACCCAGTAACAACAACAACAAAAAAAGTAAACAGATGTAAACCAGGTTTTAAATGGTACTAAATTTAATCCAGGCATGGTGGTGCACACCTATAATCCTAATACTTGGGAGGCTGAGGCAGGAGAATCACAGGCTTGAGGACAACCTTGGCAAGTAGTGAGACTCTCATCAACCTATTAAGACCCTGTTTCAAAATAAAAACAAAAGCTGGGTGTGGAGGCACACACTTGTAATCCCAGTACTTGGGAGGCTGAGACAGGAAGATCACAGGTTTTCAGACAGCCTCAGCAAGTAGTGAGACTCTCATCAACCTAGTGAGACCCTGTTTCCAAATAAGAAATAAAATCAGGCTGAGAGTATAGCTTGAAGATAGAATCCCTTTGGGTTCAATCCCCAGTACCACAATAAATAAATAAATAAATAAATAAATAAATAAATAAATAAATAAATAAATAGGGCTAGGAGTGTAGCTCAGAGTTAGAATGCCTTTGGGTTCAGCTGGGCATCATGGTGCATGCTTGTAATCCCAGTACTTGGGAGACTGAGACAGGAGTATCACAGTTTCAAACCCAACCTCGGCAATTTAGCAAGACTCTCAATAACCTAGTGAGATCCTGTGTCCAAATAAGAAATAAAATCGGGCTGGGGATGTAGCTTGGAGGTAGAATGCCTCTGGGTTCAATCCCCAGTACCAAAAAAAAAAAAAAAATACCTCTGGGTTCAATCTCCAGTACCAAATAATAAATAAATAAATACCAAATTTAGAAAACCAAGACATCAGACAAGCATTGTTAACATCTTAAATCATTTTTTTCTGCCAAAGAAAAACCCCCAAAGCTATGAACATTGTACTTGAAAACATCTTATAATCTTTTTTTTTTTTTTGCGGTACTGGGGAATGAACCCAGGGCATTCTACCTCCAAGCTATACCCCCAGTCCTATTTTTTATTCTTTATTTCGAAACAGGGTCTCACTAAGTTGCAGAGAGCCTCACTAAGTAGCTGAGGCTGGCCACAAACTAGGATCCTCCAGTCTCAGCCTCCCAAGTACTGGGGTTAAAAGCGTGCGCCACCAAGCCTGGCCTATTTTATAATCTTGATTGTTCATGTATTGATCATTCCAAGAACAGCTTTACTGTTATGAACAAACTTTAAAGACTTTTTTTTTTTTTTGTAGTACTGGGGATTGAACCCAGGGGCATTCTACCTCCAGGCTACACCCCCAGCCCTATTTTTTATTCTTTATTTTGAAACAGGGTCTCACTAAGTGGCAGAGGGCCTCACTAAGTAGCTGAGGCTGGCCGCGAACCCGGATCCTCCGGTCTCAGCCTCCCAAGTACTGGGATTACAAGCATGTGCCACCATGCCCAGCTTAAAGACTTATCTAACTCACATGAAATCTAAGGTATTTGGGTTTATGGTTTTTAATTTTTAAGCACTTATTTATTATTTTGCCAGTTTGGGTACCATTTAGCTATACAACAAACAATACACATGTGTACATAAATGCATATTGACAGAAAACAAAGATTGTATTGCCTCAATTTGTCAGGTACTGAGTCTCAACAGGTAGAAGATAAGAGAGTCATAGATATAACTAGAGAGTCTGTCAGATCTGGGAATGTTGCATGATTAAACTTTTATTTTCTTAAAAAAAGGAAATCTAAATATATCCTGTCACAGATTTTAATTTATGACACAGACATGGGAAAAACCTATACAGTTAGGTATATTTGGGGCAGAGTCTGCCAGTCATGGGTGACATTGAATTAATTAATTCAGCTAGTCACTTTGCCCCACCATGGCAAACAGATCCATACCAAGGACCATTACAGTACACTTCATTCTTTGTGATCTTATAAAGGGGATGGTCTGCTGGGTGTGGTCGTGCATACCTGTAATCCCAGTACTTGAGAGGCTGAGACAGGGAGATCACAGGTTTGAGGACAGCCTCAGCAAGTAGTAAGAATCTCATCAACCTAACAAGACCCTGTTTCAAAATAAAAATAAAACAGAGCCAGGTGTGGTGGCATACACTTGTAATCCCAGTACTTGGGAGGCTGAGACAGGAGGATTGCAGATTCTTAGCCAGCCTCCCCTACTTAGTGAGGCCCTCTGCAATTTAGTGAGACCCTGTTTCAAAATAAAGAATAAAAAATAGGACTGGGGGAGCTGGGCGTGGTGGCGCACACTTATAATCCCAGCATTCGGGAGGCTGAGACCAGAGGATCCGGGTTCCGGAGGATGCGGGTTCGCGGCCAGCCTCAGCTACCTAGTGAGGCACTCTGCAACTTAGTGAGACTCGGTTTCAAAATAAAGAATTAAAAATAGGACTGGGGGTATAGCTCGGAGGTAGAATGCCCCTGAGTTCAATCTCCAGTACTGGGAAGTGCTGCTCTCAGCCCAGGGAGAGGCGCTGCCCAGGGTGCACCAGGGCCTCGTGGTGTCGCAGAGTAAAATGAGACACTTAGGCCGGATTTCAGAGGTGAGCTCAGGCGGTTGAGGTTCTTAAAAGACACCCCAGGAGAACTGACTATGAGTTTTCCATACTGTATGAGAGAGAGGATACATGACAGTTTTGAATTTCAGGGTATCGAAGCCAAAGGAAGGGCATCTCCTTAAGTTGACCAGATTTGGTCAGTGTAGTAGGAATGATCCTCTGACAGGCATCCCTGTGACAGATGTTCTGGAGATGATGAGGATCCCTGGAGGCTGAAGCTGGAAATCTCTGGCCCAGCTCTAAGACTTGAGGGCCCAGAGGGGTGTAAATCAGAGATCTGAGTGAGAAAGATACATCACCTACTGGAGGTGAAATTGGTCAGTGCTGAGTGTACGGTCAGCAATGAGGGAGGGGTCCACTTTGGGTCCCTCCCAGCAGTGGTACCTCCTTAGTTAGGTCGAAGGCCCTGAGGAGCCAGGCTGGACAAGAAGGGGCAGCAAAATTTTATTCCAACATCTGCAAGCAGGGGGCTGATGCTGAGAGTACTGTCAACATCAAAAGATGAAAGTATCATTTCTAGAGGAAGACTGTGCAATCCGTGTAGAAGATCTACAAACCTTGGTCCTCTTGTCTCAGTCTCACACATACTGAGATGGCAGGCATGTGCCGCCACACCTGGCTCATCTTTTTTTTTTTTTTTTTTGTGGTACTGGGGATTGAACCCAGGGACAGTCTACCCCCAGGGTATACCCTCTGACCTATTTTATATGTTTTTTGGAAACAGGGTCTCACTAAGTTGCTGAGAGCCTCACTAAGTTGCTAAGGCTGGCTTTGAACCTGTGATCCTCCTATCTCAGCCTCCCAAGTACTAAAGTACTGGGATTACAAGCCTGCGCCACCACGCCCAGCTTCTGGCTCATCTGTTTATTTTTAAAATTTTTGCTTATTTTTCTTCTTTTCCTAGTGAAAAAGATAATCTTTCCATCTCTAAGTTTTCATCTGTATCACTGTTTCTACTTCTGTGTTTCTCTCTCTGGGTTGCTGCTCTTTTTTCTCTGCTGAACTGAGCCAGCCATCTGACTTTCCTGCAGAGATTTTAGAACTTTCCAGAATGGCCAAACTCCTTCCCTTTGTTCTGCATTCTAGAACTGAAGCCCCCGTTTGGGGCCCCTGGACACAGTCATAAGGCATTGATGACTGATGAGGACTTGAGGGGTCTCTAGTTTGTGAGATCTTTACCAGGAATAGGATTTCCCTTGAGAAGACCTTAGAGGGAGGAGTCCTGACCCAGGGAGAGAAACTGACTGGCGAGAAAGGTTAAATACCGTTCTTTAATATCCCCTCCCCCATTTTTTTCTACTAGGGATTAGCCCAGGGGCTTTTTACCTCTGAGTTACACCCCTGGACTTTTAAATTTTTAATTAATTAATAAGTTGATTAATTCATTTTTGTGGTACTAGGGACTGAACCCTAGAGCATCCTACCCCAGCCCTATTTTATTTTCATTTTCATTATTTATTTATTTATTTATTTATTTATTTATTTATTTATTTATTTATTTTTGCAGTACTGGAGATTGAACTCAGGGGCATTCTACCTCTGAGCTATACCCCCAGACCTATTTTTTATTCTTTATTTTGAAACAGGGTCTAACTAAGTTGTGGAGTGCCTCACTAGGTAGCTGAGGCTAGCCGCGAACCCGGATCCTCCGGTCTCAGCCTCCCAAATACTGGGATTACAAGCGTGCGCCACCACGCCTGGCTGTTTTATTTTTATTTTATTTCTTTTTTTTTTTTTTTTTTTTTTTTTTTTTTTTTTTTTTTTTTTTTTTTTTGCGGTAGTGGGGATTGAACCCAGGGGCATTCTACCTCCAGGCTACATCCCCAGTCCTATTTTTTATTCTTTATTTTTTGAAACAGGGTCTCACTAGGTTGCAGAGAGCTTTACTAGGTAGCTGAGGCTGCCCACGAACCTGGATCCTCCAGTCTCAGCCTCCCAAGTACTGTGATTACACGCATGCACCACCACGCCGGACTTATTTTTGTTTTGAAACAGAGTCTCACTAAGTTGATGAGAGTCTCATCAACCAGTATTTGCTGAGGCTGTCCTCAAACCTGCGATCCTCCTGGCTCAGCCTCCCAAGTACTGAGATTACAGATATGCACCACCACGTCTGGCCCTTTTTATTTTTTAATTTTGAAACATGGTCTTGCTAAATTGCTGAGGTTCTCACTAAGTTGCTGAGGTTGACCGTGAATCTGCAATCCTCCTGTCCCAGCCTCCCAAGTACTGAGATCACAGGTGTGCCCCACCATGTCCAGCTCTCTACCCTTTTCTTAACAGCTCTTGGACCACTGCTTCTGATTCTGTTAATTATCACTGGCGAGAGGCTCAAGAGCCTTTCTTGATTCCTTGCCCATTTTATTTTATGCTGATTCTGAAAATGAAGGAGAAAGCAGGAATCTAGAAAGGCTTCAGGGTGAAGCTAGAGGGCAGTTACTAGGGGCTTTTGCAAGAAAAGCATAATTATATCGGGGGTGGGATGGAGATGCTTGGAAGGGGGTCAGGAATTTGCTCTATGTAGTTTCCAGCCCTGCTTCTCCCACAGACCAGGATTGCTGCCTCCATCCTCAGCTCACAGGTTCCCAACCCCACTGTCTGTGGGACTAAAAATGCGCAGGTCGGGGTCCAAGTCTCCAGGTGCAGGGAAGCAAGGCCCAAGAGCTAGTCCTGCTGCAGCAGAGCCTGGCAAAGGGGCTTGGGACAGAGAGATGTGGCTCCTGTTTTCCAGGTCCAGGCAGAGATGGAGTCTGGGGCACCTGGGACTGGGGCTCCTCTACGGCTGAGACCCGTCCTGGCTTTCCACCACAGCAGCCCCGCCTGTCTGCTGAGCGCTGGGCGCTGGCAAGGGAAGCAAGGTGGTGATGCAGGTCTGGTGGCTTTGGGGCCTGGTAGGGGGAGAAAAGAGGGGGCTAGGGCTTGGGAGATGGAGATATGGCTATTCCTCTGCCCTAGAGAAGAATTATGCCAACAAACTTCAAAAGAAAATCTGCCCTCAAATGACAGGAATCCCAAGTTCCAACTCCAGTCTCCTCATCCCCACGCACTGCCCTCCTGCATGCTCTCAGCTGTCACTCTAACCTCTTCCAGCCCCTTCAGGGTCTTTTCGACACGTGCCCCTCTCCTCTGGGCCTCTGCCTAAGCTCCCATCCCTTCCATACCGTGAGCCCCAGGTCTTGTACTTTCTCTCTCGACCCACAGCCCCCTATTCTGCTCTACAGCTGCCCTGTCCCCCAGTGCCTGGCCCAAGGGTGATGTCTGATTGCAGAGCCTCAGGAATTCCCCTCTGGGGAAGCAGAGTTTTATGGTGGCAGGTGCTTAGGCCAGGAAGTGACCATCTTCAGCTCAGATAGGAACCCCACTCTGTATCCAATAGGAATGAGAGAGAGGCTCCAGAGAGCCGGTGTCATCTGCAGATGTTCCTGGTGGTACAAACTCCAAGGCCAGGCTGGCCTGAGGGCTGGCTCCACAGTGCCCAACCCGGAGACTTCCGAGAGCATCCCAGCTCTTTTTACAGTTGGATGTGGAGATAGAATGTGGGGGAGCACTGCCTGAGGTCCTCATAGAATCTATTCTCTCATCAAATTTTCAGGCCCCCCTAAACTTGGCTGCTGCATCTTCGGCTGCTGTTTTCCTGAGGAAGACTGATTTCCTCCAGGGCCCTGGCCATCCCAGCCTTATCCCAAAAGCCTCTGAGATGAGCCAGCCCCGTCAGAGACACATGGCCAAATAATAAAGATGTTTGTGTCTTAACCCATGCTCTGGCCCCTGATTTTGTGGGAGAGTGTTTGTAGAAGCTCGGGGAGCGCAGGGAGGGGGCCTTTGCACACAACTGGGCCTATTGAGTAACAACTCAAATGGGCCTTGTCTTCAGTCCCTTTCCCCCCTGGGTAGCTTGCCTGGCTTTGGAGTCCTTGAGGAACAGGCAAACCCTGTCCCCTGAGCTCAGAAGGATGTTGTTAGGCAACCAGGAAATGTGACTGTCGTTAAAGGATGGGGCTGGGTATTGGGGAACTGACGGGCCTGCGGGATCAGCAGATAAGAAGGACACAGCACAGCTGGGTGTGGTGGCACATGTCTGTGATCTCAATACCTAGGAGGCCGAGACAGGAGGATCGAAGGTTCAAGACCAGCACATGATAGCTTAGTGAGACCCGGTTTCAAAATAAAAATAAAAAGCGCTGGAGGTGTAGCTCAAAGGTAGAACACCCCTGGGTTTAATCCCCAGTACCACAAAAAGAAAGATAAGCATAAAGAAGGACACAGCACACACACAGCAACGTTGAGGTGGAATACCCCAACATCGCCATCTGAATGGGTCTCTCGTCACTCTCCCCTGGATGAGATCCCAAGGAGGAGGAGGAGGAAGAGGAGGAGGGGTGAATTGTAGCTGCTACTGCAGTAGCTTCAGTCCCAAGGATGGGATGAAATACTACGTCAGTAATCTTCCACCATGTCAATCAGCTCCTCAGTACCTTTCTGTACAAACTGCAAAAGCCAAGAAAAGGGAAGATCAGAAATGGTTTGCACAGGGAGACAAAGACAAAGCCATGCAGAAATGGATCGCAAACATCTTATCCACACCTGCAGTTCTACTTCATTACATTCTTTTTTGTGTGTGTGTACTGGGGATTGAACCCAGGGCATTCTACCTCTGAGCTGCACCCCAGCCCTATCTTTTGTATTTTATTTTGAAATAGGGCCACACTGAATTTCTGCACACTGGCCTCAAACCTGCAACTCTCCTCTCTCAGCCTCAGCCTCCTATCTACTGGGATTATAGGAGTGTGCCACCACGCCTGGTCAAACTTGCATTCCGACTTATTATCCCTCTCTTCTTCCCAAAACTCCAGAATTGCTCCCAGCCCCTGACTCTTCTCTAACCTGGATCTCACTGCAAACGGGTGTTACTCAAGAAGGCGCACTCTGGTCTATTCCTACCCCTAGCCCAGCCTCTTCACCTGCCACCCCCAGCCCGCCCACCTGCCCACCACTCCCTCCCCCACTCACTCCATCGGACCCTCACTCTCACTCTCTTTCCCCCACACCACTCCACCCATCCTTGTCCCTCCCTGACTCACCTCAGGTCCCATTGACACAAACAAAAATTTCCGCACAACCCTCTCCAACCGGTTTGGCTGAGATGTGCAGCCTGCCGTGGGGACAGAGGCGGGCTCATGCAGATGCTGGACACAGGCGGGTGAGGAGTGCCTGCAGTTATGCACATAGACAGCCCTGTCTCCGTGTGTGCCTGATGTGCACACAGGCACATGGGGAGCGTGCACTGGCCGACGTGGTGCAGTACAGTGGTTCATGTCTCGGTCTTCTTTTGTTTGTTTGTTTGTTTGGTGTGTGTGTGTGTGTGTGTGTGTGTGTGTGTGTGTGTGGTGTGTGTGTGTGGTGTGTGTGTGTGGTGCTTGGAATTGAACCCAGGGACATTCTATCTCCTAGCTATACCCCAGCCCTATTTTATTTTTATATTGAAAAACATCATCTTACTAAGTTGCAGAAGGCTTCACTAAGTAGCTGATCCTCCTGTCTCAGCCTCCCAAGCACTGGGATCACAGGCGTGGGCCACTGCTCCCAGCTCATTTCCTGCTCTTCTGAGGACAGGAATGTGTTATGTGTCCCCATCACCTCTTTTTTTTTTTTTAAATTAGGGATTGAACCCAGGGGCATTGTACCTCTGAGCTACACCCCCAGTCCTTTTTATTTTGAAGCAGAGTCTTGCTAAATGGCTGAGGCTGGCCTCAAACCTGACATCCTCCTGTCTCAGCCTCTCAAGCACTGGGATTCCAGGCGGGTGCCACCACACCTGGCTTTCGTCACCTCCCTTGAGCTAGACACAGAGTGGCACGTGCTGAATGTTGCATGATTGTATGTGTGGAGACATGCAGAAAATACGTGTGCTGCAGATGCCATCACACTAGAATTCTTCCCATTCTCAGGGTCAGAATGTGGGTGGGAGGAGGGTAGGCAGTGAGGCGGGAGGGGACTGGAGATTCCAAGGTGAAGAAAGGATGGAGCCGGGGATTCCAGGCACTGGTCTCCAAACCCTCCCCAGCCAGCCTTTCTCCCAGCCCCTGCCCTGGAGCCATGCTCCTCAGGCTTCAAAGAGGCAGGGAAGCCCTAAGGACCCCTGTGAGACAACAGGACCAAGGGAGGAAGGGACACGGGGACCTGGAGATGGATGTTTGTTAGAGAGAGCCATCTGAGGCTCCATCGCCCTGCCTCAAGGTGACCTCTGGTGTTCACTAGGACCTGAACCTGCCCAGGAAGACCCAGGGATGTCCACGACCTGAACTCCACCCCTGGAAAGTTCCATCTCCCTTCTGTGTTTTGTGTGGCCAGAGTTAGGGGTGAGCGACTGAACCCAGTCAGGGACTGAGACCCCCAACTCATAGCACTTCAGACAGAGAAGTATACAGTGAATGCAGAGGCTGAAGGAGACTGGAGGCTCAGATTGTGAGCAGCTTTTTGCCCATGCCTCAGTTTCTTCTGTGGTTTCCTGTACCTGGAGGGCTGAATCCGTGGGAAGCAGAGGAGCTCTCTGAAAGCATGTGATAGGATCCAAGGTGTGATAATTATAATTATAACACAGGATGCTCCCC
>PVLC010022625.1:0-16533 GCA_004027655.1 Graphiurus murinus
GCCCTGTGGTCCCCCCCCCCCCATGCTGGGGTTTAAGGAACCTCCCCAGAAGAAACATCCTATCCCTGAATGCGTTTCTCTTGGAACTTCTCAAAGGCCTGCGTTCTAAGACCAGCAAGGTTGCTGCGGGGAGACGGGGGTCCCCGAGTGTGCAGAGTCTGGCTCTTTCTCTAATATCCTGAGCACAGGGTTGTTCACGCAACCAGAAGCCGGTGTCTGCCCAGGGAGATACTCAAACTTTCTAGCAGGGTCTGAAATTAATAATAATGATATTATCATTAGTAACAACAATAATATTAATAATTATTAATAATAAAGCTGGGCGTGGTGGTGCACACTTGTAATCTCAGTACTTGGGAGGCTGAGATTGGAGGATCCAGGTTCGCAGCGAGCTTCAGCTACTTAGTGAGGCCCTTCGCAACTCAGTGAGACCCTATTTCCAAAGAAAGAATAAAAATGGGGTTGGGGGTGTAGCTCAGAGGTAGAATGCCCCTGGGTTCAATCCCCAGTACCAAAAAAAAATAATAATAATAATGATAGCAGGGCCTGAAATAATAATAATGATAACAACAACAACAATAGACTAAAACAACTGAGGAACAGCCATTTGGTGATATGATTCGTGGTGTTTCCCACTCAGTCATTAGAGAAGAAATTGATGACGTCGAGAGGTCTCCAGCAGCTCACCAGGGGTTTTGTGAGGAGAAGCATTTCTGCGAAGTTTAGTCATAAAGCTGTGTGCAAGCCCAGCCCTCCTTTTGCACTGGAAATCCACACCTAACAAGGTGGCGTGAGAGCCGTTTTTTAGGATCGTGATGACCAGGGACGACTTGTGTTCTCCCCAAGTGACCCAGGGAGTTGGTGTCACTCATTTGTGCAAAAAGCTTTTTCCTATGCATGGACCTACCCGCCTCCCTTCCTCTTGTACTAGGGATTGAACCCAGGGGCATTCTACCTCTGAGATATACTTCCGGCCCTTTTTATTTTCTATTTTGAAACGGTCTCGCTAGGTTGCTGAGAGTCTCAATACATTGGCCTCCAACCTGCAATCCTCCTATCTCAGCCTCCCCAGTCTTGGTATTACAGGTGTGCACCACCATGCTTGGCTTGTGTGGATGTTTCTTGGTCAGTATTCTCCTTCCTGAAAGCTGTGTTTCAAGACTTCTTCCCTCAGTTCTTCTTTCTGCAGTATGTGACTTTCTGTCTTCTCTCAATGTCATATAACGATCTTGTGTGTGTGTGTGTGTGTGGTACTGGGGGTTGAACCCGAGGCATTCTACCTTTGAGCTTTACCCTAAGCCCAATTTTATTTCTTATTTGGAAACAAGGTCTCGCTAGGTTGACAAGAGTCTCACTACTTACGGAGGCTGTCCTTGAACCTGCGATCCTCCTGTCTCAGCCTCCCAAGTACTGGGATGACAGGCGTGTACCACCACGCCCAGCTCTAACTACCCTTTAAGGCTTTAAAATTTATTATAGCTGGGTGTGGTGGCACACACCTGTCATCCCAGTCCCTGGGAGGCTGAAACAGGTGGATCGCAGGTTTGAGACCAGCCTCAGTAACTTAGCAAGACTCTCAACAACCTAGTGAGACCCTGTTTCAAGATAAAAAAAAATAAAATAGGGCTGGAGATGTAGCTCAGAGGCAGAACACCGTTGGATTCTATCCCCATGAAGAGCACGTGTACGCCCACACACACACACACACACACACACACACACACACACACACACAACTATTGTAAGTATACCAGGGGCACTCTACCTCTGAGCTACACCCCTAGCCCTATTTTTTTTTTTTTATTATGAAACAGGGTCTCACTAAGTTGTGGACGGCCTTTCAAAGTTGCTAAGGCTGGCCTTGAACCTGTGATCCCCATGTCTCAGCCTCCCAATTATAAGATTCTAAGTCATGATTTGTCCTGGCCAGTTTTCCCCTTGAGAGATAAGAAAAATGTTCTTCTGGAAAAGCAATGGCTACCAATTTGCCTAGTTATGAATGACTTCCTTCCACCCACAGGGAAAAAAAACAAACAAAAAACAAAACAAGCCCAAAACTCTCCACTCACAAAAACAAAACAAACAACAACAACCACCACCACCCTCTCCAGCTCTCTGTTGGATGATTCACTTGTCATATTTTGTTCTTCACTTGTCATATTTTGGGTCCTCGACTGTTCTAGGTTACCTGGATTTCAATATTCATTTTCTGATCTTTTTCAAGAGGGAGGTGTATTGTTTGATGACCTAGTTCTATTTAGTTTAAAGAAAAAAAACAAGTAAGCAGAAGAGGCCAGCAGACCCTTTCTCTGGGGCTGCCGCGTCTCCCCTCCTGCAAAGCTCCCTCCTTTGCTTTGGGATGTTAATGGTGCGTCTGGGATTAAAACCGCTCTCTCGGGGGCTGCCCACATGGGCCTGATGTCACCGCCAGCCAGCCAGTCCTCTGTCCGGTTGCCGGGCACCAGCCAGTCATCATCCTACTGAGCCGAGGGTTCTCTGGTGGCGTCGGTGGGTGTCAGGGATGAGAGGAGTCTTCCTGGCACTTTTTTTTTTTTTTTTTTGCGGTACTGGGAATTGAACTCAGGGGCGTTCTACCTCCGAGCTACACCCCCAGCCCTATTTTTTATTCTTTATTTTGAAACCGAGTCTCACTAAGTTGCAGAGGGCCTCACTAGGTAGCTGAGGCTGGCCGCGAACCTGGATCCTCCGGTCTCAGCCTCCCGAATGCTGGGATTACAAGCGTGCGCCACCACGCCTGGCTCTGGCACTTTTGAACTCTCAATTAGATGCCCAGTTGGAAAGTCTTGGGGATGTCGTTACTAAGAAGCTTAGCCTTGGAATGCATTTCTCAAATTGCCGGTTTATGGTTCTCTTTGGAATTTGCATGAGTGTATTTCTCTCTTATTCTTTTTTTCCCCTCCTCTTTTGGGAACCTTTCACCTGGTTCTTGGCTCTATTTCTTTATACATATGTGGAGACATTGGACTAAATGGTGCATTTCAGGTCGTCCCAGAAGGAAAGCCAAGTCACCGTTCTTGGGCCCGGGAACCCAGGGAGCACTTGAACGGGAGTCCTCACCACCCCGGGACCTGCCGGTTCTCAGCTCACACGGGGTCTGGTGAGGAAGAGCTTGATTAACGGCTTGCAGCAAGCGTGCTCATCTGCTCCCAAACGCTTCTGAACTCTGGCAGGATGGGGGTGCAGGAGAAGAGACGGGGCCGGGGGTGCTCATTTTACAGGAAAAATAAAGATAGGAAACTATCCCATGGGCAAGTAAGAAGGCCTGGCTTAGAGGGGCCAGCAAAAGAGGAAGGGGGTTCTGGATTTCGGGTCTTTTTTTTTTCTGGTTGTTTTATGATTAAAACCCTTCCCTGCTCCCACCGGGAGGTGGAAATGGAGGAGAAGCAGGGTGGTCTGAGAGGCCCTTAGGGGGACGCGTCTCTTCAGTGCCTTGCAGGGGACATGACGGATGAGCCGCCCTCTCTGCGGTGGTCGGGGTCCGGTGAGAACCCGGCTAAAGGTTCTAGAAGCATCAGTGTGCCTGGGCTCACAGGGTGAATGGGAAGGAAGGACCGGTGGTCCCCACAGCACCGCAGTGGTGACGTGTGGCTCCAGGAGGGCTCGGTCACAGGAGGGGAGGGGAGGGCAGGCCAGGCGTCAAGCACCTGAGTGATGGTGCGGCGGGTCGCTCATCCTGATGCCGGCGTGTGTGGTGCCGGTGAGAGGCGCCTCACTTATGTGCCTTTCTTAAAAATTCGTATTAAGGTGAAACCCAGGGGCGTTCTACGTGCAAGCCACGCCCCTCCACTCAGCCCTTTTACATTTTTCTTATTTTTATTTTGAAACCGGGTCTCCCTAAGCCGCTGAGGGTCTCGCTAGGTTGCTGAGGCTGGCCTCGAACCTGTGATCCTCCTGTCTCAGTCTCCCGAGACCTGGGATGACAGGCATGCACCACCACGCCCGGCTCATCACATCTCTTTTTTAAAAAGTGTGATTAGTGGTTTGATAGGAGGTAAGCGCTGATATTAACTAGGTAACAAGCATTGTGCCCGACTTTGAACAACGTGTTCATGAGACAAACCTGTGGAGTTGGTGCAGAGGAATCCAACTACATGCGGAATTTGTTGCTTGATTAAGTGTGTAATGGGTGGGGGGAAAGGCAGATCATGAGAATTACTCCCTGAGAAATCCCATAAAATACTTTTGTGTATGACTCGATAGAAGAACTCATAGTGCTGAAGTTTGAGGATCACCAAGGTGTGTTTACGTGCCAAAGTCCAGCATTCGGACTTGCTGAAGAGCCGAGCGGTGAATTCTTGTTTGAGCTCTCGATGCACTAAGGAGTGGGTGATGGCGGGGGAGCCCTCAGTCCTCCTTGGCTTGGAGGGCTGTCTTTCCTCTCTCTCGGCCAGAAGCCTCTTGAGCCTGAGTCTGTCTCCCCAGCTTTGCCTGGTGCTGGCGTGTCCTGATGCCAGAGTGTGTGTCAGACACGCCCACAACCTCCCCCCACGCTCTGGGTCGTCTCCTCTGTGCAGCCCCGGGGCGCGAGTGAGTGTGCCAGGTCACTTGGGGAGATTGCTGTCACCACACCACACATTCACGTAAATCGCATCAGGATTGAAGCCCGATCTCCTCTGACTGTGCAGGTGAGGCCCTTAGCAAGCTCGGAAGATGCTTAAAGGTCATGCAGTCCAGGTCCTGTTGGCACATGCTCCTCAGCATCCCTAGTGGGTGGCAGGATTCACTGTCCTCTGAGGCATTTGTAATTCCATGGGACAGTTTCCTATTTCACAGATGGATCCATCCATCCATCCATCCATCCATCCATCCATCCATCCATCCCTCCATCCATCCATGTATCCATCCATCCATTCGACGTGTTTACTGAGGGCTGCTCTATGCCAGTGGACATGTTTACTGAGGGCTGCTTTCATACATCTCTCCATCCACCCACCTTGTGGACATGTTTACTGAGGGCTGCTCTAGGCCAGGTGCTGGGGACGTAGTACAGTGTCCGCAGGTCCTGCCCTCCTAGAAATGGCCTCTGAGTCCTCATCTGCCCAGTGGGCTCCATGGAATATTCCGAACCCATCTTCCACAGGCCGGCTGGTACTTTGGTTAAGAGGACATGGGCTCCACGTTGTCCCCCTGGATCTTCTCTGGGTACGTGACCCTCCTGGAGGCTCCTGCCGTCTGGCCCGTGGTGCCCCCAGAAAGCCACAGCAGCCTCCTCCGTGTAAAGTAAATTACCTGAAATGAAGTGAGGCTAAACATTCAGCTCCCCGGCTGCACTGGCCGCACACAGAGCTCAGTGGCCGTGCGTGAGCTGGGACGACGTGTCCCCATTGCACCGTGGCGGGAAGCTCCTGGACCCTCCTGGCTTCATGGGGATGGAATATTCTAGCACCCGCCATTCTGGTCTAACTATCCGAGAACATAGCAGAACTATCCTTTCTCTAGTTTTGTGTATAATCAGCCTCCGTCTCCCCGGTTGCAAGGACTGAAAGCATTTGGGGAACGTGGGCAGACTTCTTATCATTGTGAGTCCCTAAGGAGTGGGGTAGCGGCTCCTTCCAGCGCTCCCGCATGGCCTGACATATCACACGCTACCTTGGGACCATGCCCAGCACCCAGGAGGTGTGCGCTTTAAGTCAGCCATCCAGCACCCTTGGGTTTTGGTGTCCACGGAGATTTCTAGCTTCAGGCCATCTGTAAATTTGAGTGGCATGGTGGCATTATTGGCTTCTGAGCTTTGAGGATAAGATGAACAGGACAGGTGACTACATTCTACACAACGCTAGTGACTACGTTCTAAACTGGCATAGTTGTAATGAACCAGCCCACGGATAGCAGCACTTTCTGTGGGCTGTTTCTTCTATGTGTTTTTTATGATGTCTCATCTGTATTTCTTTCCCTGTTTGTATGGGAATTTTATGAAGCGCTCACAATGCCTGGCTTGGGTTCCAGCGTCTCGATTGTGAGCCTGGGTTTCCATTCCTCTCCAGAGTTAGCTAAGGCTGGAGTTCTGTGCCCCTGCCCCCTCCTGCCCCGAGGAGCCTGCAGCTTAATTCATCTGGGCCAGGAGCCTCCAATCTGTTCAGAGAGGGCAGGGACTCTGACCGCCACAGCATCTAGCGGGGACCTCAATTCCCTCCAACTGCTGTCCCTTCTGCCCTTTCTGCAAGGTGTCTTGTGCTTCTTGATGGAACACAGATGCAGGCTGGAGGGTGAGTCATTCCCGGCACTGTCGCCTGGTGACACGGCGCCACCCTCTCGGGCCGGCCGGCAGACCTATGTGTGTTCTCTTTGCTCTGAGCACCACACACAAAAAATGGCTCCTTTGCAGTTCTTCTCGCTTTCTGCCTGGCCTGGCTTTGCCTTGCTGACATTTGTATCAGAAGCTAGATGGTTTTCCCCTTGTGGACCAAGGCATTCTCCAAACCAGATGACTTTAAAGGAGCCAGCGAGTGAGAAAGCCATTATCCCAGAAGTGAGTGTGGGCACCTAGCTTTGCCGCTACCACCAGGAGCCCGCGTTCCCTGGGCGATGTGGGAAATTAGTTAGAGGATCAATTTCTCAAAACGTTCTCTCTCTTTCCTTCCCTCCCCCCAGCTCTTGGCGGAAGTCGCTTGGTAGAAACCCTCTCATGACGGATGGGCTGTATGGTGGAAAGTGGTTTTTAGACGACAGTGAGTTCTGAACAAGACGGCACGGCTCTCTCCAGCCGGCTTTGAGCTCTTCAAAGCGCTGTCACCAGGCAAAGCCAGCGCCGTGGTTATCTGTGATTTAATAGAACCTTATAGCTGTCATTATAACACGGACTCTCACAGGCTGAAATCCCAGCTTCCCGACTCACAAGCTTTATGACTTTTCTCAAATCATTAACCTCCCTCTGTTTGAATTCCCTCTAAAGAAATCACATCTCGAGAGACTGTTGTTAAGATGCAAATGAGTTAGTGTATACAAGTTTTCAGCATAACATTTGGCACGCAGTTGATGTTAAATAATTATTCAAATAGTTATTTAACATAGCTGATGTTAAGTAATATGAAAATAGTGACTTAGCATAGTTGGGGTTAAATAAAAGCTCTCGAATAGCAGTTCTTATTTGCCTACTGAATCTCCCAAGGCGAAAAGACCCGAAGTCATTGAAATTAAAGAACAGTTAACTGGTCAGATCTTCGACTGCAATGTCCAGGGAGGAAGAGGTGAAATCCTTTTCTGTTACTGCAATCAATATATCCTGAGCCCAGGATATAAGAAGGGAATGGCGATCCAGAGCCAGCTGTGCCATTGTGAGGTGTGATACTTGCTCCTTGGAGAGGAGTATCCAGTCCCTACCCTGTCCCCACAGCTCACCTGCATCTGTGTGCATAAAGGCCACAAATTGCCCCGTGCCCCCTTCTGTGGAATGTGGAACCACCTCCTTGTTTAGTCTTGCTTTTTCCTTTCCAAAATGCCCTGAGACTGCCAGCCAGTTTGGGATTCCACTCTGACTCTCTTCCAGACCACGTTCGGGGCTCTCTGGAGGATCCTTTAATAAGAAGAAAGCTTCAGTTTGCTTGGAAGCCCGTCGGGAGCGGGGACTCCGTATCTGCCTCAGAACTCACCGACACGTAAAAGGGACAAACCCGAAGTCACAGCTCCTGGCCGTAACAGGTGCCCTCTCTATCCAGGGGGTGGGAGATGGCACTGAGGAGTGACCTTTGCACCCTCAGGGCCTTTGCACATGCCTTCTCTTGAGCCTTGGTGGTCTTCCTCCATCGGTCCCAGGCTGTCACCTTCTCATGATTCATGTTCCAACTCAAAGCGACAGTCCCGCCTTCTCCCGCGTCCTCTCCACTCTTTAATATTTATGTATTTAGCCAACACCCGGAATTCTTTGCACGAAGATAGGGTGTCTGAAGGCCAGACCCAGCCTGGCTCTGCTAGTGTCCCAGGTCCTAGCAACCTAGTTTGGGGCCACAAATTACTCGGGTGAGTGAACCCATGTTGAAACTGAACGCAGAGGCAGCCACTCTGGATAGAAACTGCCCGTGGGCACCACGCGTGACCTCCCGTCGCAGCCCCTAAGTCCCAGACAGTTGTGAGGCGGTTTCCGCGTCCCCACAGGCAGCCCACGCTCACTTCCGGTCAGGGCCTTCTTCAGCAATGGCGGCCCAGCAGAGGCCGGAAGTTAGTTCTCACTAACCGGAAGTTGGTACAATTCACTTCCGGTAGGGGCTTCTCCAGCAATGGCGGCCCAGCAGAGGCCGGAAGTTAGTTCTCACTAACCGGAAGATGGTACAATTCATTTCCGGTTGGGACCTTCTTCAGCAATGGCGGCCCAGCAGAGGCCGGAAGTTGGTTCTCACCAACCGGAAGTTGGTACAATTCACTTCCGGTAGGGGCCTTCTCCAGCAATGACGGCCCAGCAGAGGCCGGAAGTTAGTCCCCACTAACCGGAAGTGGGTACTGTTTACATCCGGCCCTTAGTGGAGGTTTCTGGGTGATGCTCCTGGCAGCCTGGTGAAGGTCTGTTAGCTTCTCTGGGCCAGGTGAATAATAATAATAATAATGATTAATAATAATGTAATAATATTCAATTATTATTTGTTACTGAAGGTTGAACCCAGTACCATTCTACCTCCATGCTACACCCCCTGCCCTTTTTATTTGCAACAAGGTCTTGCTAACTTGCTGAGGGTCTCTAAGTTGCTGAGGCTGGCCTCCAACCTGCTATCCTCCAGCCTCAGCCTCCCAAGTCCAAGGATTACAGGCATGCACCACCACACCCGGCTGGGCCTGGTGTATTTATAGCACCGCTTTCAGAGCCTGGGCTGACTTTCAGAGGTGTGCTCACTTTGAAACAGATTTTCTGCAGGGCTTCTGTGGGAATAATGAGGCCGTTTCTACACCTGCAAGTTGGAATACATTAAAGGAGAGGGGTTGCAAGGGGCACTTGAAACCATGGGGCCCCGTGCAGGGCAAATTGTTTTTTGTTTTTTAAAAATCTTCCAAAAACCATTCTGCCACTTTTTCCTGGTGCTTTTGTGAGTGGTTTATCTCTTGCACTGAAGTCATTGTGCCCTCCCTTCCTCCCTCGGCGGACTTTCAAATCTCTGGCAGAACCGATAGGTGATCAGTTCAGCTCACATGGAGTGGAAGATGGGGAAGAGGAAGAACTCAGCCAAAATACTGTGCAGCAAAAACGGCATGCTGACTTGTAGGGTAGACAGTCCTTAACCTTTCCTGTGCCACAGATCCCTCTGTAGGTTTGGCAAAGCCTATGAATCCTGTCTCAAAGTGACGTTTCAAAACAGAGCATGGTGGCGTACACCTGTCACCCCAGAACTTGGGAGACAGAGACAGGAGAATGGTAGGTGTGAGGCCAGCCTTAGCAACTTAGCAAGACCCTGTATAAAAATAAGGAAAAAGAGCCGGGCATGGTGGCGCATGCTTGTAATCCCAACATTTGGGAGGCTGAGACTGGAGGATCTGGGTTCGCAGCCAGCCTCAGCTACCTAGTGAGGCACTCTGCAACTTAGTGAGAGCCTGTTTCAAAATAAAGAATAAAAAATAGGGCTGGGGGTGTAGCTTAGAGGTAGAATGTCCCTGGGTTCAATCCCCAGAACCGCAAAATAAATAAATAAATAAATAAATAAATAAATAAATAAATAAATAAATAAAATAAGAAAAAAGGCTAGAGGTGTAGCTCAGAGGTAGAATGTCCTGGGGTTCATTTCCTAGTACCACAAAACCAATAAGCAACCCGTAAATTCATTGGATTACAAAGCAAGCCAACTGTACAGAAGTACAGTGATTAAAACATCAAAAGATTTGTGATATATAGAATATGTATGCTCCAGCATCTGACTGCCAGGAGAGGCTGGGGCAATATTGGCTGATTGGAAGCCTTGCCTGGCATGGCACCTTTCTTTGAAGTCAGGTGAATGTGAAGGACAGGCGTGAGGGGGTTGGGGGTTCTCTCTGACGATCCCTGCTTTTGGTTTTTTTTTCTCTCTCTTTTTTTCCCCATCTGTTATAGAAATGGCCGTTGGTTGGGAGAACTCATGATGTCTGATGTTACTTGTTAGGTTGAAAGAACTTTGGGCAGTGGTTTCCCTAACTCGGTCCGTCAGGTTTGCGCTAGCAGGATGTGTTTGCAGAGGAGGAAAGGTGTATGATGTGGTAGGAGGAGCAATGCCGGATAAAGCTGTAGTTGGTTCTCACACCCACATACACAAATATACAAATGCAAGACAAAATGTTAGAAGAGGAGGGCCAGGGCTAAAAAGCTGGGCACAGTGTTGCACGCCTGTCATCCCGGGACTTGGGAGTCTGAAATGGGAGGATCACAGGTTTGAGGCCAGCCTCAGCAGCTTAGTGAGACTCTCAGCAACCTAATTGTTTCAAAACAATAAAATAAAAAGGGCAGGGAGTGTAGCTTGGAGGTAGAATGCCCTTGGGTTCCATTCCCCAGTATGACAGACAGATAGACACACACACACACACACACACACACACACACACGCACGCAGTTTATAGGTAGAGTATGTGTTCAAGAAAAGTGAATGAGCAGGATGTGGTGGCAGACACCTGTCATCCAACTCCTTGGGAGGCTGAGACCGGAGGATCCCAGGTTCAAGGCCAGCCTCAGCAGCTTAATGAGACTCTGTTTCAAAATAAAAAGTAAAATAGTGCTAGAGGTATAGCTCAGAGGCAGAATGCCTCTGGGTTCAATCTCTAGTACCACCAAAAAAAAAAAAAAAAAGACAAAAAAAGCCTCCAGCAATACTGACCTATTTTTATTGCCAGTTCCAACAAGTTTAGAAAGAAAAGAAAGGATCTTTGTGCTAGTGACTGGGGTGTTACATAGTGGCTGTTGGTACACAGAGTCATTCACGCGCTGATACAGTGTATCTTCAAAGACAATGCTGGTGTTACATGGTTTACCCTGGGGCACCCTTCACCGATATAATGTATCTTCACAAGGAGACCAGAAGCCTCCAGCCTGACAGTGCTCCTCTTCAGGACTTCACTGCTTTGCCCGGAGAGTGAGCTTCCTGGACCAGGCACAGAGATGCACACCTGTAATCCTAGTACAGGAGGATCGCAGGTTGGAGGCCAGCCCCAGCAACTTAGCGAGACCCTCAGCAACTTAGCGAGACCTTGTTCAAAATAAAAAATGGCTGAGGGTGTAGCTCAGGGTTAGAATGCCCCTGGGTTCTATTTCTCAGCACCATAAAACAAGCAAACAAATGAAACTTGATTGGAATTTCATGAAGTTTGTACATGAAAAAGTAGACATGTGTTCAAAACCAGCTCAGTTGTTGGGACCTCGTCTTTGTTATGACTCCATCCTTGACCTGGGGGGTGGGGGTGGGGTGGCGTTCTGAGCAGGACTTTCTATTTATTTGCTTACTTATTTATTTTATGGTACTGGCAATTGAACCCAGGGGCATCCTACATCTGAGTTATACCCCTCAGCCATTTTTATTTGGAAACAGGATCTCGCTAAGTTGCTGAGGATCTTACCAAATTACCAAGTCTGGCCTCAAATCTGCCATCCTCCCGTCTCAGCCTCCCAAGTATTGAGATCACAGGCGTGCGTCACCACACCCGGCATGAGCAGGGCTTTCTAATGCCGTCCACCCAGCCTCACCCTGCCTCAGCCCCTGTCTGGCTTTCTCGGTCTTTTTCTATTTTATGCTTCCTGGATGGTAGAATCTCCCAGCCTAGTTTGGAGTCCTAAATCCACAACATTTTTGACTTGGGTCCTTACTCGAGAGAGTACTTACTTATTTTCTCCTCTCTTAAGTAGTGATAAGAATAAATAAATAAGCCAGGCATGGTGGCGCACGCTTGTAATCCAAGCATTCGGGAGGCTGAAACCGGAGGATCCGGGTTCGAGGCTAGCCTCAGCTACCTAGTGAGGCACTCCGCAACTTAGTGAGACTCGGTTTCAAAATAAAGAATAAAAAAAATAGGGCTGGGGGTATAGCTCGGAGGTAGAATTCCCCTGAGTTCAATCCCCAGTACCGCAAAAATAAATAAATAAATAAATAAATAAATAAATAAATAAAGCTGGGAGTGGTGGCATATACCTGTCATCCTGGTACTTGGGAGGCTGAGACAGGAGGATCACAGGTTTGAGGCCAGTCTCAGCAACTTAGCAAGACCCTCAGCAACTTAGTGAGACTGCAACAAATAAAAATAAAATAAAATAAAATAAAATAGGGCTGGAGGTGTAGCTCGGAGGTAGGATGGCCCTGGGTTCAATCTCCAGTACAATGAAAACAAAAACAAAAGCTAAACAAACTCAAAGTAACACAACACACAATCCTCCTCCTCCTCCTCCTCCTCCTCCTCCTCCTCCTCCTCCTCCTCCTTTTTCTTCTTCTTTTTGTGATACTGAGGATTGAACCCAGGGGCATTCTACCTCTGAGCTACACCCCCAGCCCTATTTTATTTTGAAACAGGGTCTCCCTGGGCTGCTGGGAGTCTCACCCCTTGCTGAGTCTGTCCTGGAGCCTGCAGTCCTCCCAGTCTCAGCCTCCCAAGTCGGGGGATGCCAGGCGTGCGCCACCACGCCCGACCACTCAATTCTTCGGGTGTCAGATTCTTCGATTTTCTTCTCTGCTCTCAAGAGGCAGAGCCATCAGACGTGCAGGCTTTGCGGGGTTTTCTAGGGCCCCTGAACGTTCCTCCGGATCACACGTAACATGTGTGGATCTCGATTTCAGATAAAGTGATTGGTTATTGACTAGCGATCTCCAGGGCCGATCTTTGCTGGGGCTCTGTAGCCTGCGTCCTAGGGCCCCGTCCTGTCCTGTCCTGTCCGTGTCCTCCTGGTCCTCATCTCCTGGCTTCCCCCGCCCCCCTGAGCCTCCTGAACACTGCCAGCCCTGTCTGTCCGTCCATCCATCCATCCTTCCTAACAACCCCTCCCAGGTGCACCCAGGAAATCATTCGCCACCCCCCCAACCAGTGTGGCCGACCGCACGTTATTTCTGCCGTATCACCTACCCAGCATTCTGTCATCTTATTATTTGGAAATCATGCTTTTACCCCGAGGTAATCGCGTCAAGGTGGAAACTCTGAGTTATGTTCTGACAGGTAGGAGAGGGAAGAGAGAAAGGGAGGCAGAGAGGACATAATTAGGACGCGATGAATTTTTAACCTGCTAGCCCGTAGGATGTCTCCCTGATGTGTTTGCATGTTTATATCTGTCTCCATCAAGGGCAGATTGGAGAGAGCTTTTAAAAATATTCAGTGGAGCCGGGCGTGGTGGCGCTCCCAGCATTTGGGAGGCTGAGACGGGAGGATCTGGGTTCACGGCCAGCCTCAGCTACTTAGTGAGACCCTGTTTCAAAATAAAGAATAAAAAATAGGGCTGGGGCTGTAGCTCAGAGGTAGAACGCCCCTAAGTTCAATCCCCAATACCGCAAAAAAAAAAAAAAAAAAAAAAATTCCGTGGAGCCCAGCGTGGCCGGTGAGGTGGTGCACACCTCGTATCCCGGGACCTGTGCCACCACGCCCGGCTGCATCTTGTATTTATTTCAGAATTGTTGTCATTCTGTTAATGGATATGGAATTGTTTAAACAAAAACAAAACCACAAGCCTAGTTCTTCTAATAATAACAATGTATCTGTGCAGTAACTCGGGGATCCCTTAGCGGGAAGACTTCCCCTTCTTTGGTCACTGGAGGGCAGTGCCGTCAAGGCAGAGACCATTTCAGGTTTGAGGATTTCGGTCAGGCTCCAGATGAAGGTTCTCAGGAGGATCCCTCCCGCTGCGGGACCCAGCCGGCCAGGTTCCCCACCATGGGCAATCCTGCCACGCGGAATTGGCGGTGTGTGTGTGCCGGTGAGTGACACGCCGCTTCTGGAGCAGAGAACGCTGGATTTTGCCCCAGAATGCTCCCTGCTTATACGCTACGGCCGGAAGCCACCATTGATGTTACCTGGGTGGACTGTATCAATGAAGGGGTGAGGGGTTTGGGGGAAGAGGTGTGGCCATTTGTGTGTGTGTGTGTGTGTGTGTGTGTGTGCGTGCGTGCGTGCGCGCGCGTGCTGGGGAGTGGACCTAGGGGCATTTCACCTCTAAGCCACACCCCCAGCCCCATTTTATTTATTTATTTATTTATTTTTATGTGGAAACAGGGTTCCACTAAGTTGCTGGAAGTCCCGCTAAGCTGTGAGGCGGGTCTCCAACCTGCAATCCTCCTGTCTTAGCCTCCCGAGGACTGGGATGACCGCCATGCCTGGATGATTGATTTTTGTTGTGTGACTTTCTTTCTTTTCTTTTCTTCTTTCTTTCCTTCCTTCCTTCTTTTTCTTTCTCTCCCTCCCTTTCTTCCTTCTTTCTTTTTCCCTCCCTCCCTCCCTCCCTTCCTTCCTTCCTTCCTTCCTTCCTTCCTTCTTTTTCTTTCTCTCCCTCCCTTCCTTCCTTCTTTCTTTTTCCCTCCCTCCCTAACT
The DNA here is from genome assembly GCA_004027655.1 of Graphiurus murinus. Taxonomy (NCBI): domain Eukaryota; kingdom Metazoa; phylum Chordata; class Mammalia; order Rodentia; family Gliridae; genus Graphiurus; species Graphiurus murinus. Next base: position 14,461 of record PVLC010022625.1, read on the forward strand.
CCCTTCCTTCCTTTCTTCCTTCTGCTTTTCCCTCTCCCTCTCCCTCTCCCCCCCTCTTTCTCTCTCCCCCCCTCTCTCTTTCTTTCTAAATAAACTTTTCTTGGTGCATTCTAGTACCATATCATAATGAAGCTGACAATGATGGGGACTGACACGCACACAGCACTTGGCAAGCTCCCCCCGCCCCCCCGCCCCGGGTCCCTCTCAGTCCCCATACACGATACTGAGGTCGGCATCGGTAATTTCACATAGATAATGCCCGCGGAAGTGTTTCCTCCATTAATTCTCCCTCCCCACATTATTTATTGTTTGGTACTGGAGATTGAACCCAGGGGCGTTCTACCTCCGAGCTACACCCCCATTCCCTATTTTATTTTTTTTCCTTGGAAACAGGGTCTCACCAAGTCTCTGAGTCGGGCCTCGAACCTGCGATCCTCCCGCCTCAGCCTCCCAAGTAACTGGGATGACTCATATATTAACAAGACATATTTAAGCTCCACGGTCTGCAAGATACCCTAGAGGCTGGGGCAGCAGAAAAACAGGTCTCTCTCCTCCAGGGGTTCATGTTCTGGTTCTTAATCAGTAGACCACCCCCCACCCTCGCTTTTATTGATATTTATTATTTATTTGGCAGTACTGGGAATTGAACCCAGGGGCATTCTACCTTTGAGCCACACCCCCAGCCCTATTTTTTATTCTTTATTTTGAAACAGGGTCTCACTAAGTTGCGGAGTGCCTCACTAGGTAGCTGAGGCTGGCCAGGAACCCGGATCCTCCGGTCTCAGCCTCCCAAGTCCTGGGATGACAAGCGTGCGCCACCTCGCCCGGCTTATTGCTGTTTATTGCGACTTACTTTATTTTTATGGATAGACCTTCAGTCGATTTGAAATCGTATGGTGAGGAAGCTTTCAGGAGAAAGGTCCAAGCGGCTGGTGACTCCTAGAAAGCCTTCCAAATGTCGTGTCAGCTATTTATGCTGTGGCCCAAAGTCCTTGGACATTGTGTTTTGATGATTTGAGGAAGAAGAAGAAGTAAAAGGAGAGAGAGAGGAGAGAGGGGGGGGGGGCGAGGAGAGAGAGACATGAGAGGAAAATGTCCAATTACAGATTACAGATGGGTCTCATTAAAGGAGCCAACAGCTCTCCCTCTGCAGAGAGGATAATTGGGCCTTGGGGGACTAAATTGTGGCTAAAATGCCCCCAGCAGTCACGTCCCTCCCGCCCGCACCCGGGTCATTTGGCTTGGAGCGCAAGCTGTGGAGGACCCTGGGGAGTGTGTTTTATCTTCGGAAGCTGCTTCTCGAGCCTTGTTCTGCCTGGGCTCCGGCTCTCCTAACCTTGTCACCCAGGACTGGTGGCTTCCGTACTTTTCATGGTCGCTAGAAGGCTTGGGTAGTATCTCCATTGGAGACCAATGTGTCGGTCGCTGCTGAAATCAAGATGCTGGGTCGTTTCAAGGAATTTCTCAGCTCTTAAATCAACCGAGTGTCTTGCTGGGCGTGGCGATACACGCCTGTCATCCCAGGACTTGAGAGGCTGAGACAGGAGGATCACAGGTTCAAGGCTAGCCCCAGTGACTTAGTGAGACCCTCAGCTACTCAGCTAGACCCGGTTTCCAAATTTAAAAAAAATAAATAAAAGGGGCTGGGAGTAGAACCTGGAGGTAAAAGCTCCTGGGTTTAGTACTCAGAACAAATAAAATAAAATGCCCAAGCGTGAACCTTCTGCAAACACAGCACATGCATTTATTTAAGTCATGTCTAAGTAGAAAGGCTTTCTTGAGGAACTAGCTACTGACCTAATTTAGATCAGATGGCCCCGATAACACTGAGATTAAAATGCCATTTGTAAAATTCTTTAATTTTTAATAGGCGCGGTTATCGGCTTTAATGGCTCCTCTACAACATGCTCTGTGCTGTAAATGGTTTGGCAGTAAATTCTGCCTTGATGTTTTGAAGCGAGCCTTACGACAGCGTTTACAAGGGGGCGGACACCACACGCCGGCAGCGGCCAGCTCCACCTGCAGGCCAGGACCCTTCTGTGCGTCCTGTGGTAAGGGCCTCGGGGGCTTCAG
>PVLC010022626.1:0-26528 GCA_004027655.1 Graphiurus murinus
CATATGTTCTCCCTAATATGTGGATGCTAGGGAGAAGATGGGGCATAGGAGGGTCTCCAGATGAAAAGGAGTGATCCTCGATAAACAACGCAGTTGATTTAATTGTAGTGGACGCAGGGGGCAGAGGGACGCCCTAAAGCACAAGATGTTCTTACACAATCATATCAAGGTCACTCACCGAAGTGATCCTGAGGGGGAGTGAGGGGAAGGGGATTGGGGGGGGAATTTGGGAAGGGGTCAAATGAGAATTGTGTGCAAATATGTTGTTAACAACTCGTACTTAACAAAGATGTATGCTATATTGCACAAATTACTACAATAAAAAATTAAAAAAAAAACTCGTACTTAACAAAGATGTATGCTATATTGCACGAATTACTACAATAAAAAAATTAAAAAAAATACCCTATTTTATTTTCTCCTTAGTACTTTTTAGAACCTTAGTGATCTTGATTATTGGCCCATTTACTTATATATTTTCTGTATCATAATGCAATATATTTTCTCCACCATGATGCAATCTCTTTGAGGATGGGGATTATGCTGGTCTTATAAAATATTCCACTCCCCACTCTGAATATGTTGAGCATATTTTTTTTTTTTTTGCGGTACTGGGGATTGAACTCAGGGGCATTCTACCTCTAGGTAGATGAGGCTGGCCTCGAACCCAGATCCTCCAGTCTCAGCCTCCCAAATGCTGGGATTACAAGCGTGCACCACCACGCCCGGCTCAATCGGTACTTCTTAACTAACTGATCAACCAATTATTCCATTATTATATGTGAGCATTAGGGAAACCAAAAAGAAAGCAGCTGATTAACCCATAAGTCTTAAGTTTTTGATTCCACAAATATTTCAGCAAAATTGACAAAGGTGCATTAATAGTTGGAAATCATAATATAGAGCTTATGTGACCTTTATTTTTTCTATTTTCATATATATGGAAATATACATTTTCAAATATTTTAAACATTCACTTATTATTTTCTCAAAAGAAAGGACCTCTAAAAACATAATTATTTCAAAGTATCATAAATAGTGTATTTTTTGCTCAGTTTAAGTTTTTGTAAATAGGTGTTCCACATCTGGGATGATAAGACAAAAATGGATTAATAAATACCTGAATATTCCCCAGTACCATATAAAACATTTTGGTTTAGAAAAGAAACTTTTAATATATGTATAGAAACTATACATATATGATTATATGTATATGATATGATATATATGATTCTTTGTAATTGTCTCTTTTACTTTGATAAAAGGTTATATAGATGTTTACAAGAGTGACCTACCAGAAAAGGGACTGGAGAAATAACCTCCTCAACTGCAGTCTCCTATGAAGGAAAATAAAAGGAGAGGAAAATAAAAAGGAAAAAGGAGGAAGATGGAAAGCCTAGGATAACAGAGAAGAAAAGAAAAGAAGAAACATAGAGAAGGGAGCAAAAGAACCAACCAAGCAAACAAATAAACAAACAAAACCAGTCATGGAGAATATAGGAAACATTGTGAGAAACTAGCCTGCCCAGAAGAGACTGTTCTGGTTTGCTTTTGTCCAGGTCTGAATAAGCCAAATCCACAGTTCTCAGTGTGGAATTTTGAAAGGTTTTCACTCTATCTTGGAAGTTTGAGTCCAACAAACGAAATTCAAATTTATTTTTCAAATGCATCCTTAAAAGAAAAAAATAAAAATATTCCATGTCTATATTGAACATCTGAATCATTAACATTTATCATGGAAGAAACTTTGATGTCCAGTCCTCAGTTATGAATTAATCAATTTAGTAATTCACACCTTTAAACAGTGATTTTCTTTTTTTTTTTTTTTTTTTTTGCCGTACTGGAGATTGAACTCAGGGGCATTCTACCTCCGAGCTACACCCCCAGTCTTATTTTTTATTCTTTATTTTGAAACCGAGTCTCACTAAGTTGCAGAGGGCCTCACTAGGTAACTGAGGCTGGCCGCGAACCCGGATCCTCCTGTCTCAGCCTCCTGAATCCTGGGATTACAAGAGTGTGCCACCATGCCTGGCTTAAACAGTGATATTTAAAAAAAAAAAAATTGAAGAAGGAGCAAGCATCCTATATGGAAGGCAAGCCAGAATAAATCAGGATTAGGAGGGCATTACGCTTTGATTTATGTCCTTCCTCGATTCTATTCTCTCAAATCTATGCTACTACTCTCATCTATGCTATTCTCTCAAATCTCTGATACTACTGAGGACACCACACACACACACACACACACACACACGCGCGCGCGCGCGCGCGCGCGCACACACACACACACACGGCTGGCTATTCCTAAAGGAAGGAAAATTTAAGTAGCTAATGCAAAACACTGGATCTGTTAGTATGTGGTAATGTTTTTACATTTGTCTGGTGTGTGTGTGTGTGTGTGTGTGTGTGTGTAGAGTACCACAATAGCCCACTTTATGTACTTCAAAGCAAGATCTTTTCTTTATTTTTTGTAGTCCTAGGGATTGAGCCCAAAAGTAATCTACCTCTGAGCTACCCACAGTCCTACTTTATTTTGGAACAAGTTCTTGCTAAATTTTAGAGGGCCTCTCTAGGTTGTCAAGGCTGACTGCAAACCTGCATCCTCCTGTCTCAGCCTCCCAAGTACTGGGATTACAAGCATGCACCATCATGACCAGCACTTTAAAGCAACTCTGGGTTCAAAATGCAAAATAAATCCCTTAGGTTTCTTTTGAGAGGTCTTTTTGTGAATGAGGGAGAAAGAATTACAATATTCATCACCTAGATACCAGTCTGATAGGAAAGGATTGTTCTCAACAATCTCATTTCAATTTTCCTAAGCAGTGGGATTTCTTTTCCTCTGTTTGGGGAGCCAACTTCATAATTCTTTTGTACGCAAAGAAATATTTTCTGACACACACAGATCTAAAGCCTTTCCTTTTGCTTTAGTCATCTATTCTCAATTATACTTTCAGAACTTAAAAAAAAAATTCATCTAGTTATACTGTTATAGTAAACAAGCAGCCAGAGATGGTTCACTTCTGGTGTGTTTCCTGGAGTAACACAAAGGGATTTGGGATGATGTTCAGCCTCATTAGGTGGAAATGCACTGCAAATAAAAAGCATGTGAATTATTATGTCGTCATGCCTAAGGGCAACAGGCAAACATTCAGTGAATCCCCTGGAAGGCCGTTGTGTTGGCCTCGGAGATGAGGTCTACATGGCCGCCAGCGGATCCAGTGTTTGAGCAAATATATTCTTAGAAAGTGAATTCTTCATTGTAAATAGAAATCGCAATTGCCTCGTCAGTGTGTTTCATTGGCTCTACTTCTGTCTCCTTCTCCTTCCGATTATAAGGTGACTTCAGCAGGCTACAGTACTTTTGAATTTACTACAGCTAAGGTGCATTGATAATTTTTTGGTGTGTTTAAAAAATTTGATCTGGTGGGCAAATACATACCTTTTCAATTTTCTAATCTAAATCTCTTTCAAACTCACAAATATATGAGAATGAAGAAAATGGGAATGTACTTATATTTTCTGGAAAGAAATTAGTAATATTTACCAAGAATTTTAAAATATATCCTTAACATTTGATCCCCAAATCCCTCTTATAGGAAGTTACTGTAAAGAGAACACAATCACAAAAGCACTGTATTTTGTATATCTATAATTGAAAAACAAATGTTAATATTGAAATCAACATGAAAGCATCAAATAAACTAGAATGTATCACTTATTGGAATATTATTCAGTCATGAGCAAAATCATATTGCAAAAATATTTAATGATGCAACAATGTTTATTATATAATCTTTTAAAGAGATAGAAATGTCTTTGGAATATAGTTGTAATTTTAGAAAATGTGTGACACATATCTTAGGCTAATAATAGCTGAAAGTGCAATTGCTAGCCCAGCCTCTAACCAGGAAAAAACAAACAAATGAAAAAACAAACTTAATTTTGTATACGTAGACATGCCCTCTGGGCCGGAGATGATCCAGATTATTTATTTTCTTTCCTATGAAGTTTGTCTTTCAAATTATACTGAGTCCACATGGTAAGGCATCGAGATTTTCTTTTGCATCAAAGGGTTCCTTAGTCTTTTCATATCTCTCTCCTCTCCCTCTGGAGGCTCTGATACATTCAGGAGGAATAAGTCAGACCTGTTTGCATTTCTGGATGTTAAAACTTGCTCATCTTGAAGGCTAGCATTACTTCTCTTATAAAGGTTTTCGAATTCATAAGACTTTTTTTTTTTCAAATGAATTATTACCAAATAACCACTTCTTTTTGTCAGTATTCTCTTTCTCACTTATGCAAGGAAACGACAGGAGAAAGACAATGCCTACATATTCCCTCTCTTTCTCTCTCTCTCTCTCTCTCTCTCTCTCTCTCTCTCTCTCTCTCACACACACACACACACACACACACACACACACTATAGCCAGTGATTATTTCTGGGGTTGGTGATTGTGGGTGACTTCTTTTCTTAGTTTTTATTTCCCTTTGTTTTCAGGATTTTCTGAGATGAACATATTCCATAACCATGAAAGAATTTTTCTTTAAAAGAAAATAATTTTATACAGATTATATAACTATTTGAATTGCAAAATATTGATTGCATTAGATTTTAATCTATTTCAGTCTTCTTATAACTAATGATATTGGCTTTGTTACTATATACAAAAAGACTTGGTGACTAGCAATGAAAAAAACATGAACTAACTCATCCATCCTAAAGAAAAGCTGGCTACCAGAGTACTCATTGCCTCCAAATTAGATATGTATGAGATATTTTCTTTTGATTCATTCCATTTGTTATTACTATTGAGTAATAACAAACTATACTTATCTCAAAATCTGGTCCGAGGGATGTTACTTTTGGGATCAAAGTACACAATTTGGCTACAATTCAAATTCCAACCATGTGAGGTAATTGGATTTCGGAGAGTTGGTCATGTTTTTATGCTACTAGTTAATATTGAGTCTTTGCTTCTGGGATTGTAGAAAACTGGCTGGCTTCTGAGGGCAATAATACCCCTGGTATAAAATGTCTCTAGCAAAACTGAGGATAGTTCTGGCCTTGGGTGATTTCACTATTATTTAGGTACACATGTTATGTGGAATTCAACATTTTACATTCAACTAATTAATCCTCTCGAGAAAGTAAAGTTTAAGGAGACAATCTAAGCTTTTGGGTTCAGACTCTTTCATATGTCACTTTTAACTAAATCTGACACAGAAATGTCAGCTTTGCTAATTAATTTGCTATTTCATCTACTCTTCAATGGACCTGGCAAATCTGCACCCTAGAAAATGGCAAACTAGGGCTAACTCTTGGGATTCACTCATTTTTTGTTGTTTGTTTTTAGCAAATTCCGATGGTGTGAATTCAACCCAGTGATGAATGTCACTTTCCCTTCCAAAGTGTCATCTGTAGCAAACTGTACAATTTGGCATCTGCTTTGACAACTCTAGCCGGCAATCGTTGTGACAGGAGGCCATCTGTGGTTCCAATATGCAGTGTCCATGTAAAGCAGAAAGGGGAAGAACAGTGGCTAGGAAAAAAAATAATTGTTGAAAATGACCCTGGACGTTGATATTTATAATCTCCCAGGAGAATACATTTCAAGAGTTGAACTTTTGAGACAGATTCCCACCTAGAATGGTTTCAGGGACTAAGACTTTCTCTTGTGGAATTGAAATGATGAGAAAGAAATATTTAACAAAGAGCTGCCTATACTGGATTAAGATGTTAGCTCTGGTCTCTTCCATTAAGTAACTCTATTTCCTGGGATAAGATACCTGTCCTTGGGTCTGCTGCTTTCTTTTCTGCATTGACTGGTTTTGTGTTTCCTTATGTAAGTCACTTAGTACATTTTTTCTATCTAACAGGCTCACCATTTCTGGTAATTCTCTCTTCATCTTTCCCATTAATTCCACAATTTCCCTGTACACAATGTGCCTACATCCTCCCAATCAGATTATTACTCCTGTGTTTGGAATAGGGACCAAAAGATTATAACTTAGAATAATCTGTCTATTTTCTTGAACTGAAATATAAGACTGAGATCTTTTAGCCATAGTCATTTGTGAACAAGGATCTTGAGAAAACTGCTCTGTACATAAAGAAGAATAAACAGAGAAATAGATGAAGAGAAAATTTTGAGTCCTTCCCTTGTTCATAAAGTTTAGTTTACTTGTCCTCTTGGATTTTGGAGAAATTTTAATACCCTCATTATACATTACCTTTCATTTTTCTTAGGCTGGCTTGTCATTTGTAACAAAAGAAAAGATAGCTAGTTTAACATTTTAGAGGATTTCAGTCTCTGATGATTTACTGTTGACTATCTTTAAGTGGATGCAAAACTTAAGAGTCTTTGGTTCTCAACAACAACAACAACAACAACAACAAGACCAAAATACAAAATCAGCATGCTGAATTACACAAGATATGCCATCTAATCCTGTTCTAACCTGGAAGTCTATGTTTCTGTTACCATTAAGATTCTGGTTGTGGTTGGAAGGAATACAAAGACAAGTACTATTTCATGTCTGTCCTCATATGAAATAGTTACAAAATCCATCAATTCTTGATGCCAGCTCTAAAAGAAGCATGAAAAACAGGATGCACCAGCTACATCCTGGCTTTGACAAGTGATTCTGGGGTCTCATACTTAGGTCTCATTGTACTATCAGTAATAGTAATTGCTAATGAGAAATAAAATTTGAACAAGTGCTCCATGTTTCTATGCAGCTGGCAAGAACTGAGGCTTTTGCATCCAAAGCTGGCTTTGTCAGGAGAATGAATATCTGATTGGAATAATAATAATATCTGAATGAGATAGATCATATGGCCCATAATATCTTAAAGATAACTGCCAGCTAGGCATTATGGTACATGCCTGTAATCCTAGTGCTTGGGAGGCTGAGGAAGGAGGATTGCAGGTTTAAGGACAGCCTCATCAAGTAGTGAGATTCTCATCAACCTAGCCAGACTCTGTTTCAAAATAAAAATAAAATCAGGCTGAGGGTATAGCTTTGTGGTAGAATGCCCCTGGGTTCAACCCCAAGTACAATAACAAGGAAGGAAGGAAGGAAGGGAGGGAGGGAGGGAGGGAGAGAGAGAGAGAGAGAGAGAGAGAGAGAGAGAGAGAGAGAGAGAGAGAGAGAGAAAGAAAATTGTCAAGACAGGAATGGGTAATCAAAGTCTTAGTGGAAGCAGTTGGAGTTAGGGCAGTCTTGATAGTCCAGTACCTCTCATCCATTCTTTGCCTTCTTATTATGCTTTCACTTTCCCGCGCTGGTATTTTTTTCTCATTCAGTTTTCTCCATGTGGAGTATGCTCCCTGCTCCAAAAAGATCAGTTCCAATTCCATCTCTTCAAGAAAGCTTTTAGCCCATTCCATTGCACAAATGATTGTTCCCTCTTCTGAGTGCAAAATATTGGATGGTAGTCTTTTCCATTTCAGAATCATGTAATGCCTTGTTATATTGCATATTAGTTAGGATGACGCTAACTCCTTTAACAAATAAATTCCAAAATCTCAGAGGCTTGACCCAAGAGAAGGTTATTTCTTGTTCATGACATCCAGTGCAGATTTGCTATTAGATGTCTTTCCTTCATGTGGTAATTCTTCGTGTTCTCCTACAATATCCTCCAAGGCCTTGGAGTCTTCTGTATCCATAAAAGAGACTATCCCCCCTTGACCTTAAAATGATACACATGCATTTTTCTCATTTTGCATTTTGCATTGTAACATAACCGATTGTATGACATAATCTGATGGGAAATGGACCCCTGGCTGGTGAGCCCACTCTGAGTGCAGCCGTAAACCATGTACGTGGGGGCTGGAAATTTGGTTGATGCTTAAGCTGCTTTTGCCACACATTTCTTACACTTGTTCTTAACTTTCTATCTTTTCTCAATATTTCTCATTTTAGTAATTAAAATTCTTGATGGAGTTGGATAGCTGTTATGCAATAATTTTATTTCCCATAGCATATAATGTATTACCTTGAACACATTTTATTCTCATTAAATGTGTCTTGATTGATTTGTATTAAATTAGGAGAGTACCTTAGAATTACCTGATACCAAATTACTTCAATGTGCCTGAATATTTCTCTGTCCTTTAGTTTAATAACTCCTAGAAACAAACACACAAACAGAATAGAAGCATTATCTTTAAAATGTGGAATTCTGCTCTATTCAACAGCATTTATTAAACAAACACTTTTGGAGTAGCTACCATGTTCCAAAAATTATGCCAAACACTTTAGTAAAAGAGATGAAAATATTGTAGTCCCTGGCCACGTGGAATTCAGCTAAGACTGATAAGAAAGATGAGTTATGAACTTCCACACTGATGTGACTTGAAGACACAGGCACACATCAGAATGGGGTCTTTATAGATCAGAGGGAATACAAAAGGAAGTTCCTCACTTTATGGCTTGGTCCATTGAGAGAGATGAGCTTTACATAGAAACCATTCTTCATCCTGATAAAATAAATACTATTAAAAATAAGCTGGGCATGGTGGTGCATGCTTGTAATCCTAGTATCTGGGAGACTGAGACAGGAGGATTGCAGGTTTGAGGACAGCTTTGGCATGTAGTGAGGCTCTTATCAACCTAGAGAGAACCTGTTTCAAAATAAAATAAAATAAAATCAGGCTGGGGGTTTAGCTTGGAGGTAGAATGCCCCTGAGTTTAATCCCCAGTATCATAGAAAACAAAAGCAAAACTTTGTATGGCACAATGTTTTATCAAATATTCTCATATATATTACATCATTTGTACCCACAACAATCCTTTGTGCTAGGTGTTATTGTCATTTCACACTGGGAAATTAAGACAACTGGGTCATAGAGAAGAGAAGTGAATTTTCTAATATTATGAAGTTAATAAATGGTGGCACTTGAGGATTATCCCACTAGCTGTGACAAAGTTTGTATTTATGTGTTGCATACCTTTTGGCATTTCTTCGAGTTTTAGCAGAGAAAAGTCATAAGGCAGAGCCAGTGACTTGAATACATCTTTGTGTCTCTAGAGATGTTGAAGGAGTAAGATCTCTAATGGCAGGGTGGGCTGGCTGGCATTTTATTACATGGCATGTGCCAGTTAGGTTACTAGGAGGCCATTACCAAATTGCTTTTCCAGAATGTATGCTGTCTGATACCTTGATTATATATTTTTCTGGAGATCTCAAAATATCAAGAATTGAGTTAGTATCCTAACGTATCAGCTTTTCTTGAAAATTGTAAGAGTTCCCATTGAGACAGAGCCCTTCTTCAAGAGTGTAGAGTTCACAAACAGAAGTCTGGACCACACAGAGACTCTAGCCCATCTTGCCAGAAAGAAAACTGTGCTGCAATTGAACAGTGTTATAGCAACACCTGCTGGATTTTCTCTAAACTAGCAATCAAAACTTCAACAGAACTATATTAAATGTGATGCTCTAAGATAGAATTTAAAATCATAGTATCTACTCATCTCTCTCCTTAAAAGATTTGCACTCACACATGTGAGAAATAAGATAAGCTTCCATGAAAATAAGTAATCACAAAAGGTTACCTTACTTCCGCATGTGTAAGTATAGCTTTTCATGTTGTAGAGATTAAATGCTCTTTAAAGAATATAATGTCTTCACATCAAATGCTCAGTCTCAGACCAATATATGGTAAGCACTGCCTGGGTTTCACTACACAATACAAAAGTGGAATGACTGATGATATAGAAATGCAATAATATCAGTCCATAAATCTTAGTGTTGATCTGCAAAAACATCTTAATCTTTATTTTCTGCTGGCTCAAAATAAAGGTCAAATTCAGTTTTCAAATGAGCTTTCCAGGGAAAGCACTCACTTTAAGGATTCACAGTCAGGACTTGTTTCTGCTTCTTTTATCTATTTTCCCCTTCTTTTCTCTTCCAGCTCTTTCTACCCTCATTGTTTTCCCTGTCCTCCCATAAACCTGGGGCAAACTATAATACATAAGCAGCAATACCAGCCGCAGCATCTTGGATTCGTTAAAAGCTTTGCAGATGAGCTCAAACTCATATTTCATATCATTCCTGAAGTCATCAGATTCAAGCTTGTCCCATTTTCTGGACACAAAGCCCCAGGCATGTTTTATTCATTATCTGTTCTCATCTTTGAGACAAACACCTGCAACCCATTTCAGGGTCGGGAGAAATCCATGAAGTTTCAACCATGCATAGGTTTTTGTATTTCTGCTTTGTCCAGGAATCTTAGAAGTGGCATGGTTCATTATAGCTACATGGTAGCCCATCTAAGTACTGGGGTCAGTGGCTCATGAAGTTGCCCATGCTCTTGGGTTTTGTTTTTTTTTTTTTTTCTCCAAAGTTGAAACTAACACTAGGGACAATTTTTATTAACTTTATAGATTGGATGACTTAAGCTCTAAACTATTTTTTCAAAATGCTTGAGGAAAACGAACGAGAAGCCCAGGAAAATAATGTTAAATTGAGAGTCACTGGCTTGAGGACTCACACAATAATCTATCTACAGAATTGCAGATAGTGAGGGCTGCCAGGTAGAACGCTGGGACTCAGAAGATGAAAACATGAAGCTTGGTTTTGTCACTACTTCAGGTGACCTAGGATGATGGTTCTATTTCTCTGTGTTAGTATATCAACTGTTGAAGGAGGATAATTATAAACTGATCACTCATTTACCAAAATGACACACATTATAGATTGTATATATCTTCCAGATGCTTCAGGGTAAGAACATGAGCAAGCGCATCTTAAAAATAAGTGATATGATACATGAGTGATAGAAAGAAATATTGTTGTCCTTTGGTATCAAAGGGGAGTTGATTCTTGGACTCCCACAGATACCAAAATTCAGGGATGCTCAAGACCCTTATAGAAAGTGGCGTAGTCTTAGCATATAGCTCCCCCACATCTTCCCTCTATACTTTAAATCATCTCTAAGTTACTTATAACACTAATACAATGCAAGTTCCATGTAAATTGTTATATTGTGATGCTTAGTGGAAAATGACAAGATAAAAGGCTGTATATGTTCAGTACAGACATTTTTTAAAACGTATTTTCTATTTGCAGTTGGCTGAATCCTCAGATGAGAAACTGGCAGATACAGACTATTGGCAATATGCCACAAGTGTTCTGATTCCTAGTCCACCAACAGGAAAAAATACTGTCCTTGTGAGAGAGGCGTTCTTGGCCATAGAAAATTCAACATTTTGAAGTAATTCGAAATGTCAGAAGAAAAACACAATTGGTTAAAGTGTAGAGATTACAGTGAGACTATGTTAACAAGTTCTACCATAGCTTCCCATATGTCCTTATTTTTTCTATAGTGTGACAACACTATTTTAAACTAACTAGCCAGTTAACTAACAAACTAAACACATAAATAAAAGGAGTAGGATACCAGAAGGTTAAGATGCAACATCAACAATCATCACTCTCTTTTCTTCAATTCACAGAAAAACAAATATAAGTACTAAGTCAGAAATCAATCAGGAAATAACCTGGATACCAAGATCACGATCTCTCAGATGGTCATATGATTTCAGAAATGTTATAAATTGTAGAGTATTTAATAAGTGATGTGCAAGGATGGGAACACAGCCAACTGATCACAAAGAAACTATTTTACTTTATCTCACTCTCACATTCTGGTGACTACATACTAGAGAACCTCAATTTCTTCCTTCTCATCTGCTGGAGAATATAAACTTCATGGCTTGCTATACACTATTTCTTACAACCATGGTTAATAGAAAAAGAAAAAAATCACAAATTTCAATGGCTTGATAGGAATGCATTGAGAGCATTACATTTGGGATTTAAGGGTACACAAAGCTGTGTGAGATATAATCTTCATTGACCTGTAATTTATAGCCCAGTTGGGTAAACCATTTAAGCAGTGTTAGAGAAGGAGACCACCATGCAAAAATTGTCATAAAGCAAGTTACGATAATGAAAGAACACAACAGGTAGAAAGCACATAGGATCATAGGCAGGGACCTATAGGCTGGAAGGGTTGAGGCTAAGTCTCCAAGGAGAACTCTGATTTGGGTATTACAGGATGGTTAGGGGTTGCATAATAAAACACATCCAGGTGTGGTGGTAGTTAATAGAAAAACTGCATTTCAGTTGTGAGAAAAGTCATGGATAGGGACAAAAGACAACTGGGTGGAGAGTCCAGATCACATGCCCATAGCTAAATGTGTACGGTCAGTCTCGCTCCTAACTTCATTGGTTAGATCAGCTGGCTTGCTAGTTAGCTGTGGAAATCTGCACTTATTCCCTTCTGCCTCTTTTTTATTTATTGTTCTAATCACTGGGAATAATAGCAGCCAAGTCATTGGAGGATGGTTCTATGACAGGATAATGGTCTCCGGCTTTGAAAATAACGTCTCAGTTTCTCTGAGGTCTCTTCTTTGGCAGCAGGAGACCATTAGCTTGTCACATCGCCTGGCCCTATTGACATTATCTTTTAATTGCCCCCAAAGACCCATCTCCTAGGCAGTGTGTCTGAAATTTTTGAGAGCACTGGGCTTTATGGACTGACATCCCGATCCATTTTATCATTAATTTCAGAAAGTCTAAGGGGGAAAGAAGATGAAAGACTTTTAAAAATGGAGAAGAGCATTATGGGAGAATGTATAGAAAGCCGCATCCAGGACAACAATTAAAATCCAAGTAAAGGGGCAAGGAAAGCAAGTTATTCTGTAAGAGTTCTATAGGAACAGATGTCTGTGGCTATGGTTAAGAATAAGTATACCATGTGTTAAATAGAGTAGTCAAGAATTGGGTGCAGCGGCGCATGTCTGTAATCCCAGTACTTGGGAGGCTGAGACAGGAGGATTGCAAGTTCGAGGACAACCTCAGCAAGTAGTGAGACTCTCATAAATCTAGCAAGACTACACTTCAAAATTTCAAAATAGAAATAAAATAAGGCTGGGGCTATAGCTCAGAGGCAGAATGATCCTGGATTCAATCCCCAGTACCATAAAAAAATAGAGTAGTCAAGACAAAAACTGAATTTATAAAGTTATTTTTATAGTTTCCTTAGGGCATATTTAGAGTATCTGGGTGCTGCCAAGTCCTGGGGATGTTTGCTCTGTCCTCAAGTTTTCTTTTGAGACAGCTCTGTAAGTCTGGGTAGTCATTTC
Organism: Graphiurus murinus; assembly: GCA_004027655.1. NCBI lineage: Eukaryota > Metazoa > Chordata > Mammalia > Rodentia > Gliridae > Graphiurus > Graphiurus murinus. The sequence continues at coordinate 13,156 of PVLC010022626.1, forward strand.
TTTTGGCTGCATTGTTTCTGTTCATTGTACCTAAAAGGTTATGCCCTGGAACATGGCCTGCTATCCCTTATACAGACTTGGCACACAAAAAAATATATGCTTAAAGTGCACGAAGAGTTTAGGTGAGATATGAGAAAACAATTTGGGGTCTGCAAAGTTTGAGATCCAAAGAGGGGAATCCTTTGTTAACCACTGGAGCTGGTCTGGAAAGGCTCAGCCATAGTTTGGTCAGGAAGCCCCTGGGGTGTGTGAGGCTCAGGAGAAGAGGAGCAGGATAGAATTTCTTTAGCACTGAATCAATGCAGAATAGAACAGGGTATTTCTGAATTAGCAACAGAAGTAATGGGGGCTGCTATAGGGGATTTATTTATTTGAATACTTTTATTGTTGCATTATAGTTTCACATCATAATACAGTTCATAGGAATGGTGACATACATGCACACAGCACTGGTGGTCTTTCCCTTGGCTCCCTCCCCCATTTCTCCCTTCCTCATACAGGGTACTGAGATTGACATTGTTATTCTCACATATGTACAGAAAGCAAATGGAAGTGATTTCTTCATCGATCCTCCCCTGCTCCTTCCGCTTGACCACCTCCACTGGAGTTTCTCCTCCATTATTTCAAGTCCCTCTGGTGTGCAGATTACTCCCTATCTTCTGCATATGAGAGAAAACATGACTCTTTACTTTCTGTGACTGGCTAATCTCACTTAACATAATGTTCTCCAGGTCTATCCATTTTCCTGAAAGTGACATTATTTTGCTCTTCTTTATTGCTGAATAGAATTCCACTGAGTGTATATCTCATACTTTAGTAATCCATTTATTTGCTGATGGACACTTAGGTTGAAGGAATTTATGTGTAGGAGAGGAGATGGACTCCATCTCATTCCGATGGACTCGATGTCCTTGAAGGTCTTTTCTCTCTTACTTCAGGTCTAGAATTCCACTTTCATCATCTTAGTGACTATGAGCTTCCCCTGGAGGCCATTAGTTAATATGATGAACTCTGCAGAAATATGTCTCTGTCCATGTCCCCCTCAGGACCCACATCAACAATCACCGCATGGTAGCATTTGGGGGATGTGTACCTCTCTTTACCCAGTGCTGGGAGTGATGGCTGCCTGCCCATGTTTCCAGCTCACAATAATATCACTGCTGCCAGCCTCTGATTAGAAGCCTCCCTGGGGCTTTCTCTGCAACTGGTCTTCTTTCCCTCTGCCCCACCTCTCCCTCACATTCCAGAATCCCCTCCCTCTTCCTGTTATTGTCCTGCTCACTTCTGATAAGATTACATGTGTCCCTATGAAGAGGAATTTTTCTTTCCTGTACGTTAATGTTTTTCAAAGACACACTAATGACAAGATCTCTATCCTAATGCCAGATAATTTACACTAAGTGTTGAGGGATCTGGGAGAGGAACCGGAGGTCCCGGGAGGTCCTGATTTTCCTTTAATCAAGTATGAAACATTTGATAGAGTATCACCAACTTTCTGATTCTGATTCCCAAATGCAGTTTTGTTTTGGCTGTAGAGCAAGTATTGGCATTTTACAAGCTAGAGTTAATAGTTCAGCTCTGAAGGTGGAGTGGGAGCTCTGGAGATGTGGGAGCAGCGGTGACTCCACTGGTGTGTTTATTGGCTGACAGATGGTCTGTCGACCAGTCAGTCTACCACTAGCCTCAGCCTCCCCATTTGTAAGATGGGGACATCTTTACTCAGAGTTCTTGTAAGAGTTAGTGAAGTAGCCTGTTAATCTTACTTTCTCAGTGGAAAATATAAATGCAATGTCGTTTGATCACCTAAACATATAAATTATGTCTCAAGATGAATTACAGGAACTCAATGGAATCCATACAGGGTTTTTGAAAGTTCAGGAATCATCTTTATTCTGATAGCCAGGTCCCAGCCATGTCTCAGTATTCAAACCTTGTTTAAAAATACTGCAGAAGCCTGTTGAAGCTCTGCCAGATGGAAAATGGGTCTCACCAATCATTTGTGTGTGTGTGTGTGTGTGTGTGTGTGTGTGTGTGTGTGTGTGGTACTTGAGATTGAACCCAGGACATTCTACCTCTGAGGTATACCCCCAGCACTTCTTAATTTTTGTTTTGAAACAGGGTCTCCCTAGTTTGCTTAGAGTCTAGCTTAGTTGCTGAGGCTGGTCTTGAGCCTGCAGTTCTCCTGTTTTATCCTTCCAAGTACTGGAATTACAGGAATGTACCACTATGCCTGGCTCTCACCAATCATTTTATAGATGACAAAACTGAGACTCAAAAAGGATAGAATTTTTCATGATGAGTCTTTCCTCTTTTATTTCCTCCCTTCTCTCATCCCTCCCTCTCTTTCTTTCTTTCTATTCATGTGAACAATATGATGTTTTGATAAACATATAGGTAACAATGATTACCATATTCAAGCAAATTAACATACCTATTATCTTTCATAGTGACTTTTGTGTTTGTGGTAAGTGTACCTAAAATCTACCCCATCTACTAATTTTTAGTATACAATGATATTAGCTATAGTCTTCATGTTCCACATCTAAACAGCAACAAACACTAGAATTCAACCAGAATTTGAAATACCTGGCCTGTGTTCTTTCTAGTAGAACATATAGTATCTCTCACTAGGAAAGAGAGTGTTGTGATTGTTATTTAAAGCTCTGTTGCATCTAAAAGTAGACCATGGACCTACTGAGAGCTCCCAGGGCTTATATTTAAATGTACAACCCTGAATTTCAAAGGCCTTGTTGATCTGCTGAGCTGACTGCCTTCTGATCTATCTTCCTGCTTAGAGCCTAACAGTCCTTTCTTTAATTCTTCTAATTTATCCCTTTCTTGGCCCTAATGGAGCCATTTGACTTGCTGGCATAATAGGAGTTACAGTGGGAAGGTAGTTGTCCATGGTTCATTTATCAGTGGTTTAACAAATTTAACATTTCTTTTCATGCAATGGTGAACTTTGACAACCCACTTGAAAATAACTAAAAACTGTTTCCAGGGACCTTATAAAAACATAGAGAATGACCACTGAATTCATATGATGAAAGTGAAGGTAGAGACTCAAAAGACCCAAGAGTCCTCAGGAGAAAAGGATCTAGAACAGTGATTCTCGAATTTGAATGCATCTGAGTCGTCAGCCAACTTTTTGGATGCCTAAGCCCTGTGTCCTCACCTCAAACAGTGGCTCATCTATGAAGTATTCACCAGAAACACATGGAGGAAGCTGGGCATGGAGGAACATGTCTGCAATCCCAATACTTGGGAGGCTAGACACAGGAAGATTGCAAGTTTGAGGCCAGCTTCAGCAACTTAGCAAAAACCTGTATATATATATATATAATATATATATTATATATGAATGACTAGGAATGTAAGGAAGAAAGAAAGAAAAAGAGTGAGGGAGGATGGGAAAGAAGGAAGAAGAAAGGGAGAGAGGGAGGGAGAAAGGGAAGGAGAGAAAGAAGAGAGAATGATGGAAAGAAGAAAGAAAAGATATACTTGGAGATCCTATTAAAACTGATTGAGGGACCCCACTTTCAGAGTTTCAGATTAAGTAGGTATGAGGTGGGGGTCTGAGAATTTCAATCCTATCAAGCCTAGTTGAGCCTGCTCATCCAAGGATTTCACTTTGAGAAATATTTCCCTAGACCAATTGCATCCACATTTCTGGCGCCATGATCCAGACATCAATACTTTTGAAAGCTCCATAGGTAATTCCAATGTGCAGCCATATTTGAGAACATTGGAGAGAGGATGACTCTGTTATCAGAACAAGCAGCGATGGCAGGCAATTCATACTTCCAGTCTTCTCAAGAGGTACATATGGAACCGTTCTGATCATGAGATCACTGGCCACCTGCTTCTGTGCAATGTGCCATTCAACTCAAAGGATGCTAAGAATTCATTACCCATAAATATCCCTTCCAATGCTCTTTCATTTCCTTCCCTTTCCTTAAGACACCACGTAAGCTTCATGGGTTACTAGGTCTGTATCCCTGTGCCTTTAGAGCTGTTGGAAAAGTCAGCCTGAATTCCTGGGTAGATTCTGACAAAAGTAAGGTCAGAAATTGGCTACATGTCCTCCCCACCCCCATTCCTATAGTCTGAAGACATTTCTAGTTGAAAGAAGAGCATAGCAGAACATTGTTGACTGCAAAATGCCAGGGGTTACTAGCTGGTCATCTTTATTATTATCAGTTGTTCCCTTCACATGCAGAGAAGCAGAATCCCTGGTCATGGCAACATTTCCTATGAAGCATGTAATAACTTCTCAATGTTTGGGGTCATGGGATGATATCTCCTAGCATGGAATCAATAGACATTACCCTTTATTTAGAGATGAATTAAGAACAGGTAATATTAACTGATCTGATAGATAACCAAGCTCATTATACAACTTGTCTAATTCTTATAGCAACTGTAGGGGACAAGCAATAGGTTTTTATCTTATAGAGAAGGTCCAGACATAGAAAACCATTGGCCAAAGGTCATAAAGCTGAGATTCCTACTACATAAGTATGTAGTAGGAATTCCTATGTAGTAGTATTCCTATGTAGTAGGAATCTCATAAAGGTCATAAAGCTGAGATACCTGCTACAGCACTTACAGTTAATGATGTCTGTCCAAAGCATAGGGAAGTAGGGGCATTTGGGCAGCAACAGGGAGCTATGGCATAGCAGGTAGTAAGGCTGGAACCCTTTTGCACGGAGGACCTACTAACCATCCTTGAGAAGTAAGACCTGATAGAAAAGAAAATGCTTCCAATTTATTAAGTTGGCTTGAGGTTTTCTTGTACTGTGGTAGTACTTGCTCAATGAAAAAGTATAACAACAAAGGTTTGAAACATGTATTCTCACCAACCAAATATATTTTTAAAATGATGAAATACTAATTTATGTATATAAACAGATATGGGTCTGTAAAGTATAGAAACATGTTTAGATACTTATAGCTTGCTTTTATGTTTTGTAATACAATCTGAATTTTTATTATGATAAATATTTTCCTACACTATGATGATTTCTGTTTTTTTGTGTGTGTGTGCATTCTATCTCTGAGCTACATCCCCTTCCCTATTTTATTTTTTTATTTGAAAACAGGGTCTTACTAAGTTGCTGAGAGCTTCATTTAGTTTTTGAGGGTGGCTTTGAACTTGTGATCCTCTTGTCTCAGCCTCCAAAGTACTGGGACACCACACACAGTTTCCTATACTATGATTCTAATGAGCATATTTTATTATACTATATGCACATGCTATATTTAACTAGTTTCTTATTGTAAGACTTTTTTTCTATCTATGTGTCCTACTCATAAAATAAAGTTAATACAAAATTTATTCATACAAATATCAAATTCCACATACTTTCTTACTTTTAATGTAAACTTCTTCTACATTGAACTGTTGAGTCCTATGGATAAATATTTAAGATTTTTGGTATTTGTTACTAAACCGCTCCATGGAAAGTTTTTGACTTGTTAAAATAGTTTCCTACTTGCATCTTCAGAGTATGCCCATTTCTGTTGACCTTGAAAACACTGAGTGTTGACATGTCTAAGTACCAAATGGGTAGGTAAAAATCGGTGCCCCTTTGATTTTTTTTAATTGGCATCACATTTTCCTAGAATATTAAAAAAGCAATTTATGTAGCTGAATAGTGTTTTTCTTTCTCCCTCAACCCTACTGTAATGAAAAATCTTTGCTGAAGTCATCATCTAGCCATACTATTCACTTACTCTCTCTTTAGAGAAACTTTCACTTTGCATCCTTCTTCATTACATTGGACTTTCTCACTTAAAATTCCCAGATAAATAGCATGTATATGTTGGGATGTGAAAGAAGTTATTTACCTCAAACCCTTTGTGTTTTGGAATTGAAGACGAGAATATTCTCCTTAGGAAAAATGACATGTCTATTTGGGTCGTCATTTCTCTCTCACTCCCCACCCCCTCGTTAGCTACCTCATTTCCTAATTAGCCTAGGCATCCCAGATTCTGGGGGTAAAGGCGAAGCAGAGAGCTGGACAGACAATATATAATACCCCCATGAGGGTGTCAGAATTTGACAGCCTTCAATAGGTTAATTTTTCAAAGTGGTAAGCTGATATTTCTGTATAAAATGCACATCTGCAGGGTAAATGGTATTAAGTGTTGGTGAATTATGGTCCCAGCCTAGGGGTCACTTGAGCCTCAATGCTACAAGCACCTTAATGCTTTTTTGAATGAAGGCTCTACTAATTGCTTCCATATGATTCTCTCCAGTGATGGAGGCCCCTCCTCCCAGCCTCCATCACTGTCTCCACCCCCTCCCCAGTTGAGCTGTTGCACACACAGGAATAATGAGCTATGAAATTGTACCATATTGATTGGGGGCTGGTCTTACGACAGAAACTGCCATTTTCCCCTGGATTTGCTTTGACTCTTGAAGTTCAGACAGCTTTGGGTCAAGTCCCAAAAGCCCCAAGTCCTCCCCCCCATCCCCTCTCCTCCATTCCTCTAAACCACTGGGAGTGCACACTTAGACTGTGAAGGGGCAGGCAGACCATTAATTAGCCTGACTGTTATGCTGTCTGCTGGAAGGGGGATCTGAGGGCCTTTAAAGGGCGTGTTGGCATGTTGATGGGGAGGTGGGAAGGGAATGGAGGTGCAAATTCACAAAGTATGCCACTGGATGGATACCCTGCATGAAACAAACCACTTCAGCAACCAAGCTTCTCAGGTTGGGGATAGAGTTAGGGCAGCCCCACAGCCCACCCAGACCTGAGAGGATGCAAGCTAGCCTACTGCATGAAGGTTAAAGTTAAAAGATTGTGTTTATTTGGCCCAAAGTGGATCTGCAGGAAACCTGACAACAGACACATAGAAAGAAGAAATTCTACATGTATCTGTTGCATGCCCTGCACCTTCCTAAGCATCATTGACTCTGCAGGTATGAATGTGTCTACTTCTAGGAGAAGGGAAAAAAAAGGCTCAATTAGTTAAGCTGCTGACCTGATATTATTTTTCACTTTAATTTTTATGTGCTTTTATTGGTGCATTATGGTCTCACGTCATAATGTAAATCATGTTGACAATGACATACATGCATGCTTTGACCTGATATTATTATTAAGTCTTTTCTGGGTGCTGGAGATTGAACCCAAAAGTGTTCTACCCCTGAGCTACATCCCAGGCCTATTTTTTAAAAATTTGGAAACAGGATCTCACTGAGTTTCTTGAGGCTATCTTTACACTTGCAATCCTCCTGTCTCAGCCTTCTACATACTAGGATTACAGACCTGTGCCACCTCACACTTCAATCCCTCGACTGTGTAGGTCTAGATTCACACTCAGATCTGTGGGGCTTAAACACCGGGGCTCTCCATTACTGCGGTTCAGTTGTAAATGGTGTGATCTCCAGAGCTATCTAGACATGGACTGGATGCTGCCTCTTCCATGTGCAAGCTGAGTAACCCAGAGATATTTAACTTCATTCTTATATTGTGAAGTGAGAATACTATTTCTATTTGACTAATACAACAGCTGTGACAATAAAATCAGAACACATATGAAACAGTTTGCACAGTGTAGAACCTATCTATCACTCAAAAGACATCAGTTGTTGACAGTTGTGTTACTATTATTTCGGTTTCCTCCTGCAAACCACCAATCTCCATTGCCACGTAATCCTTGATGCTCAGCTGGGGCTGTTGCCTCCCGTCCCAACCGTCCCTGACATTCCACCTTCTTTTCCTACACAGTTCAGCTTGAGGTGACATGACATTTCCTTGAATTCCTTGAGGGCTATCTGCCCTGTTTTCTTGGCAACAATACACAATGCCCTCCCCCTTTTGATTGTATTATTGAACTGGTATTTGTTTTTTATGGCTGCTTAATTTCCCTCATGTTTATGACTCATTCTCCCTCAACTGAATTGCAGGAATCCCTGTAGGGTGGGGGTCTCACATTTCCTGAATTTCTTCGTGCACCTGGCTTAAATTCATGCCAGTATTTCTGCTCAAAGAAACTTTGAAGATTCTATCTTGTAGCATTTTTCCCCATAGAATTTTACACTTTATTTTTAAATTATTTTTATACTTTTATTGGTTCATTATAGTCTCACATCATAATGCAGCTCAGTGATAGTGGCATACATTCACACAGCTTGGTGAGCTTTTCCCTGGCTCCCTCCCCACTTCCCCTTCCCCATATAGGGTATTGAGGTTGACATTGGTATTCTCACATATATATATATAATGTCAGTTATTATATAATGTATATAATGGAAGTTATTCTTTCATTGATCCTCCCTCTCCCCACTCCCTTCCCCTAGACCACCTCCTTGAGTGTCTTCTCCATTATCTGAAGTCCCTCTGGCATCCCAATTGCCTTTTAATAAAGAACACAATATTCCATTTTAAATACCCCTGAAGAAATATATTGAGATGTGCTTTTGCTCCCCACACCACTCATCTTTACCTGGTTGGGCAACTTGGAACTACCTGAATGTCTAGGACCCACTGCTGCTTGTGCTGATAGCTAAATATGAACCTGGATTTGGTGTAATGCTCTTTTGAGAAAATCAAATGCAGTTTTTTTTTTTTCTTAAAAGCAACCAAACAAAACAACTTTGGCAAAATGAAACAATTTAAAAATTATATCAGGCCAGATGAAATTTTATTGTTTTTAATGACTCAACTCTTCCTTCAATGGGTCTAGCTTGTAGTCAAATTGTTGACATTAATATATCTTTATCCAGCACAAATTCATTCTGAATGTTTTTATAGTTGGGGTTCATTCGGGTATGTTATGCAAAAAATCAACACACATTAGCTTAAGAAAAAGTGCTGGGGGATGGGGTGAAAAGCTGAAACAGTTTGCTGAGAGGGTTAAATGTTGTTGGCACCCACAGAATTACATGAGGTAATCGATATGCTAATTATCTTGACAATGATAATCCTTTCAAAACATGTTCTACACCTTAAATATAAGTAATTTTCATTTCTCAATTGTACCTTGATAAACATGGAAAGAAAAATGAATAAAACTTGGAAAAGAAGGTATTTAAAAAGAAAAGAAAAAAAGATAAATCAGAAGAGCTTTCTGGATCTTAAAAACTCTTCTCCCTTCCTTCCTCCACTTTTCATTCCCCTCCCCTCCCTAGGTGATGGATTTATTCTCTGCCTTTTCCAGCTCTGGGGCTACATTCTTCAAGCTCTATATCAAACAAGAGTGTTCTGCAGCAGCTCTGCCTAAGAAAACTGCCAAGGAGAATTCATAAGAAACTGGGATGTGGGGTGTTATAACTGGCCCTGTCTGGCTCCCTGTTTGCCTGTAGGGTCAGAAAGGCCAACTGAGTTGTGTAACTGCTCTTCAACAGTTCTGAGAAGACCGGGATAAAAGGTTCAGCAACTGAATACCACTGGGATTCTTGTCTTGCACTCGTTCATTATGTATTTATTTAACAAGCATTTGCTGAGCCCTGAAGAGAGAACAGTGAACAAAGGAGACTTGATGAAGGAAATATTTCCATTGATGCCATGTGTTATATATGAAATTATTAATGCCAGTCTCAATATCAGGTGCAGGGAAGGGGAGCAATGGGGTGTGACGGGGGAAGTTCACCAAATGCTGTGTGCGTGTGTCTCTATCACTCTGAACCTCAGCGTGACGTATGATTACAATGCATCAATAAAAAAGTGTGTGTGTGTGTGTGTGTGTGTGTGTGTGAGAGAGAGAGAGAGAGAGAGAGACAGAGAGACAGAGAGACAGAGAGACAGAGAGACAGAGAGACAGAGAGACAGAGAGACAGAGAGAGAGCCCTCTGTGGCTAACATCTGAATGAGGAGACTTGCAGCTAAATGATTCCTGGGGCTGGCTGTGTTGCTCAGTGGTGGAACACTTGCCTAGTGTACATGAGGCCCTGAGTTCTATCCCCAGCAACACACACACACACACACACACACACACACACACACACACACATACTCACTCCTTTTTTTTTTAAAGAACATAATTTTTTTATTGAAATGGTCACATATGCTCATAGTAATAGGTGAAGAGAAGGCATTGGAATAGATATTAATTTAACACTGCAGCAAGAGCCATGGCTTGAATTGAATTAAGGAAAACAGTTCAATCTACTTCTTTCTTTGCTCCATTAACATATATATATATATATATGTGTGTGTGTGTGTGTGTGTGTGTGTGTGTGTGTGTGTTATATATATGTATGTATATATGCCCAAGCCTTTAAATAATGATTAAACAGTTCACTGAAATTATGCTGTTAATTGGCATTTTCAAATTAAAAAGTGTTTTTCTCTAAGGTATATGGCATATGATAAGAATTAGTCCTTGCTTTTGAAGTTGAAATTTTATTTCTGAGAAAAAAATGTATAAGTAGCAAAAAAAGCCATGCATGCATGTATGTTTAGAAATTTTATTTATAATTATCAGATTCACTCTTGTTCATAGTTTTTATTTTTAAAATACAAAATAATATAGGGAATAAAATTAAAATCTATGATTCTATTATACTAATCATCAAAATGTGTTAACCAAATCTTTAAAAAAACCTATGATACATTCACCAATCTTTCTAGTGAATGTATCATAGAATTTAAATAAAACAAAGAATGTCATTTTGACAAGAATGTGGAGGAATAAGAATCCTGCTGGTAATAGTATAAATTGTGGAAGGACACTGAAAATTATCCTACAGGATTTGCTAAGGCTGATCATAGCTATGCCTTATAAATCTATAACTTCACTCCTGAGACAATAAACAACAGAGATGTGTAAACATGTGAACATAGAGGATCTTCCTAGCAGCACTGTTTTGTAATAGTTAAAGATAGAAATCACTCATGTATTCATCAATAACAGAATCAATATACAAAGAAAATGAGTATGTTACCAATGAGTAACCAATGAGTGTCACCAATGTGGGCACATTTTATGAACATGGTATAGAAAGAGGTAACAAGCCAAACATAAAGGTGTCCCTATTGTGCTATTCCATATATGCAAAATTCAAAAACAGGTAAAATTAACTCATGGTGTTAGAAATCAGGATAGTCATTACCTTTTTTGTTTTGTTTGTTTGTTTGTTTGGGGTGGCATTGACTAGAGAGGGAAAAGTTGGCATGAAGAATTCAAGTTCCCCAATCTCAAAATGATGTGACACACACACTCCTAACAACCATGCCAGATGAGCTTAACAGAAGGAAAAGCACGTCAGGATGCTCCCAGAGTTTTCAACAGGAGATTCTAACTCTACTGGCAAATGATTTGTAAGCTGAGATCTGAAAGGTGATAGTAGTCTACTATAGAGGAAAGGAGAGGATATTTGATGCCTATTAAAATGCCTTAAGAGAAGGAAAAGCAAGATTAGTTTGAGAAACTTTAAAAAATGAGGGTCAGTTGCTGACACTGGAGTCAGGTGGGCAGTGGGTGTAGTTGAGGCTGGAGGTGAAGGAGGGCCGCTCTCATCCTCCAGAACCCTATGTGCAGCATCTTGACCAGGACTCTCCAGTGCTGTGCTCAGCACAGGTCTTCAGGTACTCTCCTTCCTTCCTTCCTTCCTTCCTTCCTTCCTTCCTTCCTTCCTTCCTTCCTTCCTTCCTCCCTTCCTTCCTTCCGTTATTGGCGCATTGTAATTATATATCAGTTAATCATCACAGTTAATTCAACCTAGCATTATTTGAACTGCTCAGGCGGTCTTTCTAGTATGTATTTTCTGGACCTCTAGATAAAGTAGAAAGACTTTCTCTCTACTATTCCCCATCACAAAAGGCAACTAATTATTCAGTTCCTGGTGCACTGGCCCATGAGCAATGGAGGTGTCTGCAATGGGCACTTTGAGAAAGAGCAGGTGAAATTGTTCTCCATATCATTTCTTCATTTGGTGGTGGACATCTGCATGCCCCCAGCAGAAATTAACCCCACCCTTCCTTTAACCTGTATCATTGTATTTTTATCTTCGTCTTGTCACACATTCCCTCTCCACATCATTATCTGTGTGTCTTCTGTGCTCCCTTCAACAGGGTGTTTCCCAGAGTAGTTACTCAACAATGCTAGTGCTCATGCAGTAATTAATGCCTCAAGTACTATTTTAAATGCTTTATTACTTAATTTACTCCACACGACAATTTTAGGAGGTAATCAATATTATCAACACTTTTCCAATGAGTAAAAAAAAAAAAAAAAAAAAAAAAAAAAAAAAGACGGACAAATGAAGAAATTGGCCCAAGGTCACTGAGCTTATAAATGCTGGAAGCAAAATTTGAACCCAAGCAATCTGGCACCAGAACCCGGGATTTTATCATTTATGCTATGCTGTCTACTGAGTGCTGAATGAGTGGATGGATGAGAACAGAATGAAAGTGATTGGACCTTGGAAAAGGCGCATCAGAGGAGAACACCCAATAGAACCACACAGGAGTAAAGCAGGTTCATTGACTGCTGTTCTAAGATGTGGTTGGGAAGCTTGGAAGAGATTCTCCAGGGCTTCAAGGCAGCTTCCCAAACATACATCGACTTGGTTTGCAACGTGGACCTGACCCAACTGTAAACATGGCTATTACAACCAGTGAGAGTAATCCCGAATCTACTATTCCAAACCTGTCATTCATTTTCTCTTGATTTCCCCATGTTTCTTAAATCACTCTTCAGCATGCTACCTTTGCAATGTAAGAGTTATAAAATCGGCATCAGAATTTGAAAAGCATGTCAGAGAGTCAAGTTCAGAGGACTTTTCCATTTTGTTGAAAATAAAGGGTGTTTCTGAAGAGTTTATAGCTTATGAGTCCACTGACTGCTTAATAATGTTTCACTGACGCATCTGGTGAGGAAAAGAATGATTCCATGGGGTTGGTGGACTTTTTTAAAGTATGATATTATAGGATTATCCTAGCCATAGATTCGGGGCCTAGCAAACATACAGCCAAAATCTCAGCTCTCAGCTGCCTGTGGATATTGTTTCTGAAGTTTTTTTTTTTTTTTCCTGGTTTACTGTAAAATTTTTTTTTAATTTTTTATTGTAGTAATTCGTGCAACATAGCATATATCTTTGTTAAGTACAAGTTGTTAACAACATATTTGCACACACTTCTCATTTGACCCCTTCCCCAATTCCCACCCCATTCCCTCCCCCTCCCTCCCCCTCAGGTTCACATCAGTGAGTGAGCTTGATATGATTGTGTAAGTACATCATGTGCTTTAGGGCGTCCCTCTGCCCCATACGTCCACTACAATTAAATCAACTTCTTTGCTTATCGAGGATCTCTCCTTTTCATCTGGAGACCCTCCTATGCCCCATCTTCTCCCTAGCATCCACATATTAGGGAAAACATATGCTTCTTAACTCTTTGTGACTGACTAATCTCACTTAA
>PVLC010022627.1:0-26489 GCA_004027655.1 Graphiurus murinus
GCCTGGGTTGGCTTCATAATTTGGCTAGCGTGAATTGTGCTGCTATAAACATGGGTATGCATGTATCACCATGATATTATTACTTTATTTTGGAAAGATACCAAAGAGTGGTATAGTTGGGTCATAACAGTAGCTCAATTCTTAGTCATTTGAGGAACCTCCATACTGATCTCCATAGTTGTACTAATTTACAATCCCACCAACAGTATATAAGAGTTCCTATTTCACCACATCCTCATTAGCATTTATTATTGTTTATATTCTTGATGGTTGCCATTCTAACTGGAGTTAGATGGAACATCAATGTAGTTTTTACTTGCATTTCCCTGATTGTTAACAGGTTACACATCTTCTCAGATTTATATTTAATGAAAATAATTATCAGAAGCTTACAGCTGAGGAAGATAAAGCAAATACAGTGAGAGAGTATTTCAGGATCTCTCTAGATCCCAACCTGTGCTTCAGAGGAAGGACAGTTGGGGTACAAACTCCTCAGAGGGCAGCCATACAATTGAACTTCAGTGATAACATCTGTTCTGAAGGATTTTGCAGAGATATCTCAAAGATGACTTTGTGAGAAGTATTTCTACAAGGTTCTGGACAACCTCAAGAGGTCCACACTAAAACTGTTTCTTGCTAAGTGTTGATTGTGCTAGTTACTTGAGATTAGGGGGGCATGAATTATGAATACAAAGTAAACATAAACTCAGGAAAACTCTTATCCCCTTGTCCTATTCTACCTACTTATACCCTCATGACTTTCATGATATTTTTTCTGCTTTATAAGTAAAGAAATTAGATAGTTAGAGTCATATGGGCTCTTGTCCAGGGCCATACTACTTGTTGACAACCAGCCTACAATACAGACTACACCTCTCTGGCTTTACACTTTGACAGATATCCAACTCTGTCCTGGTACTTGAAAAACACTTTTTTTTTTTTTTTTTTACCATCAGGACTTTCTCTTCATCAGAGTGTCCCCATTCTCCCCAAACCTCAGAGAAGTATCCATCATGTGAGTAGCACATTGGCAACATTAAATGCACAGGCAATGAGGTGCTGTTCTCACAATGAGAAGAAAAGCGCAAACCAGGGCACCGGAGCGCTCTGGTGCCCTTCAGGGGAAAGCTATTAAATGATCATGAGGAGTGTCCCAGTCATCCATCCATGGAGGGTAAATTGTTCCAAGCATATTTAGCCTCAAAAATGTCTCCTCAGCCCATCTGCTTGGTCAACAACTAAATTGTGTTTTTACCATTTGACCCAAGCCTCCCTGTTTCCTGTTACTTTCTCACCTCAGCCACAAATTGTCTATAGCCTGATTTTAAATCTCCAAATCAAATCTTCACTTTATCGCTAGTTTGGGAGATTAAAAAGTGAACCTCCAGGCAGAAGTTAATAAATAATTGTTTATTTAGCCATCATGTCAAGAATGAAGTTCACAATCAATTTTCCAGAGGTCAACTTCAGAATTCACTTAAATACTGTTCTTCTTTCTTCTAGTGAATAATGGCTTAGTTGTTTCCTGAGTTTGATTAAGGTTGCAGTAATACTTGTCTACTTCCTGTAATTAAAGAGGGGAAAATTTTCCACTTAAGAATGGGACTTACTGACAAGGGCTTCCATCACATTTTCCTTTTTATTAACTAGAGAATTACTAATATTGATTGAATATTATATACTATACCACTGTTTAAACATATTTTATGAATTTTCTTGATAATTACTTCCATCATCCATATTATATAAATGCTATTATGAGATTCTTTTTACAGGTGAGGAGAGTCATGTTAGTAGGGCTTAGAAAAATGCCCAGAGCTACACAAATAAATAATA
Source organism: Graphiurus murinus (assembly GCA_004027655.1). Lineage (NCBI taxonomy): Eukaryota > Metazoa > Chordata > Mammalia > Rodentia > Gliridae > Graphiurus > Graphiurus murinus. The sequence goes on from PVLC010022627.1 coordinate 1,837, forward strand.
GTAGATCAAAGGTTTAGGTACAAGATCTCTGCAAATCCAAATACCTTGCTCTTAATTACAACACTTGATAGTATTTAGCAACAATATACATGTTCCTTGATAAATGTTGTATTTTTGAGATTTACTTAATCTTAAACACACAGCATTTTTTTTTTTTTTTTTTTGGTACTGGAGATTGAACTCACAACCTCTGAGCTACACTGCCAACCACCAGCCCTATTTTATTTTTATGTTTGAAACAGGGTCTCACTAGGTTGATGAGAGAGTCTCACTACTTGCTGAGGCTGTCTTTGAACCTCAATCCTCCTGTCTCTGCCTCCCAAGTAATGGGATTAAAAGCGTGTGCCACCATGCCCAGCTTTCACTCAGCAGTTTTGAGGTACAGGCACTAGGATAGATATTGAAGATACAAAGATAGTAATTTTTTCTGCTACTCTTAAGAACATGGTTTAGTTTCCTCTATTAGTTCCTAATAGAGGAATGCAAATGATAGGACAAATAGGGTGATAAATGTTACTATGTAACTATTGACAAATTGCTCCGGAATATAAAGGGTAAAAGAGATAAATTCCAAGGGACTGTGAGTAGAGATGCTCTTTGCAGCTTATTGGATGAGACAGGATTTGTGGTTATTAGTTTTTTTTTTTTTTTTTGCGGTACTGGGGATTGAACTCAGGAGCATTCTACCTCCGAGCTACACCCCCAGCCCTATTTTTTTTATTCTTTATTTTGAAACCGAGTCTCACTAAGTTGCGGAGTGCCTCACTAGGTAGCTGAGGCTGTGTGGTTATTAGTTTTAATGGGTCAATTCTACTGAACCATGACTGTGAAGTATGCCGATCTCATAATTGCTCTACCAGGCAATCAAGAAAAGTACTCCATGAGAAACCTTTACCTTTCATGCTCACCAGTGGAACAGTTTATTGATTGTTATTCTAAAGATCCAAATATATAATGCATATAATTTCATATGGCCAAACCATTGACCAGGAGAAAATGCACAATGTATATAGAACTACACACTGAGAATGAAATCAGGGATCATCTGGTAAGCATGCAAACTCCTCTCATTTATAGGTCCACAGAATCACCATCACCTTTGCTCACCTTCACACATCTTCCCATTTCTCTCTTTTGAGCCAAAACATTTTTATAGTGCCAGGTTAGTTTCCCTGATTAGTCACTGGTATCCTCTGTTGACTGGTCCAGGAAGCTCATGTTAAGGGATTCAGAAATTAGGAAAGACTGCTCTATCAATTCACGGAGGAAATTATGTTAGAATTGGGTTTTAAAAGATGGAAGTATCATTTTACAATTTGCTTCCCTATAAATATGTATTTCAATAATTAAAATCTGAAATGCTTTGGATGGAAGGAAAATCTAGTCCCACCCAGTATATACTACTCTTGATACTTGTAATATAATGTATTACTGCTTCGTTTTGCTCAACAATAGTTAGCAAGAAAATTGAGCCAGAATTTTATGCTATTTCTTATTTGGCTCTCTGATGTTTTGGATCTTGGTTTCTGCTGCTGATCTGGATTGTGACCCAAGTTTGTTCTTCCATGTTTTTAGTGTCCTGCACATTCAGTTAGCCAGATTTTAAAGGGAAATAAACCCAGTGGTGAAACTGATGTGGTATGAGAGGCACAGTTCAATTCCTTTTAGTGATCCACAATTTTAGCCTCCACATGATTAATTTATTGTTTCCAAATTGATCCCATGTAACAGGGAAGTTATTACTGACCACCTTCAGTATATCAGAAAGTATCAAACACAAGCAAATAGTCAGGTATGGTGGCACACACACCTGTAATCCCAGTACTTGGGATGCTTAGATAGGAGGATTGCAGAGTTTGTTTATTTATTTATTTATTTATTTATTTATTTATATTGGTGCATTATAATCATACACCTTTGTTAAGTATAAGCTGGTAAAGGCATACATGCACACATTTCTCATTTAATCCTTCCCCAGTTCCCACCCCACTCCCTCGCCCTCCTTCCTTCTCAAGTTCAGTTTAGTGATTGATATATTTGTAATAGTACATCATGTGCATTAGGGTGTACCTCCCCCCAATCACCTTCAGTTAAGTCACTTTCTTTGCTCATCTAAGGTTTCTCCTTCTTAATCTGGAATCCCTCTTATGTCCTACTGTCTCCCTAGCTTCCACATATTAGGGAGAACATAACAATTTTTTTTTGTGTGGCTGACTAGTAATGTTTTCCAGTTCCATCCATTTTCCCTGCAAATGACATGAGTTTGTTCTTCTTTAGAGCTGAGTAAAATTCCATTGTGTACATATTCCATAACTTTGTAATCCATTCATCTGTTGATGTACATCTTGGCTGGTTCCATAGTTTGACAATTGTGAATTGTGCAGCTATAAACATAGATGCACATGCATTGGTCTGATAGTTTGGTTTCCATTCTTTTGGGTAGATACCCAGAAGTGGTATTGTTGGATCATATGGTAGGTTCATTCCCATTTATCTGAGGATCCTCCATACTGTTTTCCAAAGTAGTTGCACTAACCTACAATCCTATCAACAGTGTATTAGGGTTCCCGCTTCTCCACACCCTCACCAGCATTTGTTGTTGTTCGCGTTTTTTTTATGATTGCCATTCTACTTGGGGTTAGGTGAAATCTCAGGGTAGTTTTGATTTTCATCTCTCTGATTACTAATAATGTTGAACATTTCCTCATACATTTATTGGCCATTTGTATTTCTTCTTTTGTGAAGTGTCTATTTAGAGATCCTTTGCCCATTTTTTATTGGGTTATTTGTTTTCTTAGCTATGAGTTTCTTGAGTTCTCTGTATATTCTAGATATTAGTCCTGTATCAGAAGAGTAGCTGGCAAAAATTTTATCCTACTCTGTGGGCTCTCTGTTGAGGTTCTCGATAGTTTTCTTCATTGCACAGAAGCTCTTCAGTTTAATGCAATCCCATGTATTGATCTTCCTTTGAGTTGCTTGTGCCTTTGGTGTCTTTGGAAGTCCCTCAGTAAACTTGGCAAGACCCTTCTTCAAAATAAAAAAAATAATAGGGCAGGTGTGTGTCTCAGATGTAGAATGCCCCTAGGTTCAGTCTCTAGTAAAATACACACACACACACACACACACACACACACAGTAATATGTTTCATTTTTTCAATCACCTCATACGATATTGAGGTGATTAGTTTACTTATTGAAAAAGTTACACATAATTTTACAAAGTTCCAAATTGTTTAGTTACATGAAATAACAAGCAAGCAAGCAAACCAAAAGGTTCAAAAAATAAAATAGAATATTTTTCAAAACTGTGGTGAGACAAGGACTTACCACAAAAATGAAAGGCTACTGTATATCAACAAAGCTAAAAGAGAAATTTAAAAAAAAGATTTTATACTGAGTAAAATGTAACAATCGCAAAAGTTTACAAACTGTGATTCCATATGTATATAACATTCTTAAAATGCCATCATCAGAGAGATAGATAATAAATTAGTGATTACCAGGTGTTATGGATGGAAAGGGAAGATGTGCATGACTATAAAAGTGTGACATAGAAGAATTTTCTAATAACAAAGTAGGTCTGTATTCTGATTTCTGTGGTGGTTATGTGAATCTATCCCTGTGATAAAATGTCATACAATTCAACACATATACACATACATCCCCTGGTGCTGATCTTGCTGATCTAGTAACATGTAATGTGACCATTGGGAAAACTGGATGAAGGATAGATAGCTGTCTTGTGAATATATAATTATATTAAAATAAAAATTAAAAATAGAAAAAGATTTTGAAATATAATTTTATTAATGAAATTGAGATAAAAAACTAAGTACTGCTGGAAGATAATACTAATTAGCACAAATTTATAAAAAGGATATTCAGAATACAAATAAGCCAAGATGAATGAAATATGAAAGAATTGGATAAAGCTTTTTAATCAGATAAATCTTGTTTTCTAGTGATTTGGCTTTAATCTCTAGACACTCTCACAATTCAAGTTTTTATATCAATAAAATTGTAATAATTTAATTTTCTATTAGAAAAAGAAAATATATGGGTATCTGGTGGGATTACTATAATTCTGTAGATAACCTGCTATTTAAGTTGTCACTCTCTGTGGGAGTTCTCAGTCTATATGGGAGCAGGTATCCCATCATCCTTGGTCATATGTTCTTTGTTCTGGAATATTCATTTTCAGTTCTGTAGTAGTCATTGAATAAGATCTCCAATATTGAGGGAAATAGACATACATGTATTCATCTTCGTCTAACAGATCATGTTTTTTGATCCTGCCATAGAAAATGGTCTTAAAGATCTTTTGGGAAGACAGTAAATAGGATCTGATCCCTTCCTTTTTTAATTTCAACATTATTTGGTTACCTCTGATGAGGCAAATTATTGGGAAACAAGGGTTGGAAATTTACAGAAAGTGAAAATAGAGTGAGATATACTCAAACACACGTAGAAAGTGTCTGAGAGGAGCATTATTTCCTGGTGCAACTTGTGGCTTGTAAGATTATACCTTCAAATCCATCCATGCTGCCCCACTGGCCATGTTTGTGTGAAGCTATTGACATTAATAAACATGTTGAGATCCTATGCACCTACTGGGAATAATAGCAAAGGCTATCAATGGAGAAAGAAAATCACATAGTTCCTCCTCATAAGATTAGAAACAAAAGATTATTACTGATTCACAATGATGAAAATGCTTTAACCACTACTAAATTGAAAAAGAAGTACACCCAGCAGTGAGGACTATATATTTCCAACATTAATATCAGAGACTGGATTCTTTCTGTGGATAAACTAGAGCTTCACTTTGAGGAACAGAGAAAACCAAGATTGAACATTTGTACCAACTGAGCTCCCAGAATTTTTAAAACATAGTATAAAAAAGGAAAATATGGGAAAAATAAAAGATACTATCTTAATAGCAGTATGGAGTATTCAATGTCATACCAAATATATATTCTTTCCTTTCTTCCTTCCTTCCTTCTTTCCTTCTAAAATGCAAGAGGGGAAGCCTTTATTTTTTTAAAAAGTTGCTTAGATTTAGTATTAATTATAATTGTGAAAATTGGAAAGAACCGAAGTGTGATCATTAAGTAGAATATTCTCTATTCTGATTCTATAAAAGTATAATAATACTTTTATAATAGATACTTTCTAAAAAAGTATCTATTATTTAAAAGGGGCACGGAGTATTAAAATAAATTAATGAGTGATAAAATGTTTAAGTGAATTACCTAGTTCAGGGAATGTTAAACATTTCTTAAAATGATTTTACTAATCATAGTATTAAAATATGTATATGAGAATGTTGAGTGAAAAAATTAGAATATAAAATAATGAGTGCAGAAATGTTTTTTAAACTCAGCACACATCATACTACCTAGAGGGCTTGTTAAAACTCAGATTGCTGAGTCTCAACACCAGTTTCTGTTTCAGTATGTCTGCCATGGAGTCTTATAATTTGCATTTCTAACAAGTTCCCAAGTGGTGCCCATGTTACTCAACTTAAAACTACATTTTGAGAACTAGTGATTAAAAGATGACTATGAGTATATAAAATAAACAAATAAAACTGTATCTGAAAAAAAACTAAATTTTGAAAACTAGAACTAAAGGATGACTATAAGTATATAAAATAAAACTGTATCTGAAAGTGTTGAAAATACAGTGTCAACAGTGACTGTCTTTGGGAGATGGGACCATGATTTATAGCTTTCTTCTTTTCTTTTTTTATTTTTAAATTTCCTCTATGGTTATATATTACTTATACATTGAAAATAAAATTAGCTAAGCAATTTAAAGGTAAAAAATGCAATGGTATACAATAAAGGGGGATACTAGTTTCCTGGAGGACATGGTAGAAATCTGGGGTAGAAGGGCTAAGGTAGGTAACTAGTGTGTTCTTGCTTTAGTGTTTTTAACCTTGATCCTGTAGAACATAAATTAATCTTACATCTTTATCTGGAGTCATTGTCTTCTACAAATTTTTATTCACTCTTTCAAAGCAGACCCCACAGATGCCAATGACAACTTACTGTTTTGATACAGATTGCATTAATTCTGTAGGTCACTGTTGGAAGAAGGACCATTTAAGATGACTGCATGAGAGCTGGATGTGGTGGCACATGCTTGTAAGCCCAGTACTTGGGAGGCTGAGACCGGAGGATCCAGGTTCATGGCCAGCCTCAGCTACTTAGTGAGGCTCTCCATAACCTGTTTCAAAATAAAGAATAAAAAATAGGCTGGGGGTGTAGCTCAGAGGTAGAATGCCCCTGGATTCAATCCCCAGTACCAAAAAAAATATTATACAACATGATCAAGTTGGTTTCATCCCAGGAATGCAAGGCTGGTTCAACATATGCAAATCAATATATGTTATTCACCACACATAAATAGAACTAAGGACAAAAATCACATGATCACCTCAATAGATGCTGAAAAACCAGTTGACAAAATTCAACACCCATTCATGTTAAAAATCACTATAGAAAATCAGAATAAAAGAAACATATCTCAACATCATTAAGGCAATATACACCCAAAGTCAACATTATATTGAATGGGGAAATCTGAGGGAAATTTCTTTAAAATCAGGAACAAGAAAGATGTTCGCTATCACCAGTCTTTTTAAATATAGTCCTGCAGACTCTTGCCAGAGCAATAGGACAAGAAAAAGGACATCAAAGGAATTCAAATAGAGAAGAATTAAAATAATCATATTTGCAGATGACATGATCGTATATCTAGAAGACCTAAACAAATCAACCAAGAGGCTACTAGAGCTGATTAAAAATTCATCAAATAATTAGGATACAAAGTCAGCCTAAAATATCAGTAACTTTTCTATATGCAAACCATGAGTCCATTGGGAAAGAACCTCAAAATCAATGAAATATCTAGGAATAAACCTAACCGAGGGGATAAAAGACCTTTATAATGAAAATTATAAAACACTAAAGAAATAAACTGAAGATCTTAGAAGATGGAGAGAGCTTCCTTGTTCTTGGATAGGCAGAATAAATATTATCAAAATGGCCAGTCTATGGAGTCAATGCAATCCCTATCAAAATGCCAATGTCATTCTTCACAGACCTATAAAAATCAGCCATACATTTCATATGGAGAAACAAAAGACCCAGAATAGCCAAAACAATTCTCAGCAATAAGAACCATGCAGAAGGCATCACAATTACTGACTTCAAATTATACCACAGAACTACAGTAATAAAAACAGCATGGCATTGGCACAAAAACAGACACATTGACCAATGGGATAGATTCGAAGATATAGAAACAAATTCACACACTTATCACTAATTTATTTTATTCAAAGGTACCGAACATATGTTGGAGAAAAGAGAACATTTTCCACAAATGATGTTGGGAAAACTGGTATCTATCTGTTAAAAAAAAAAAAAAAGAAAAGAACTAAATCCTTACTTCCTTCCCTACACAGAAGTCAACTCAAGATGGATCAAAGACCTGGAAGTTATACCAGAGACTTTGAAGCTACTAGAGTAGGGCATAGGTCCAACACTCCAACATATAGGCACAGGTAGAAACTTCCTTAAAAAGGCCCCGAAAGCTCAGGAAATTAAAACAAAATAAACAGGATAGCATTAAACTAAAAAGTTTCTGCTCATCAAAGGAAACTGCCAAGATTCTAAAGAGAAAGCCTAAAGAATGGGAGAAGATCTTTGGCATTTATTCCCCTGAGAGAGGACTAGTATCTAGAATATTCAAATAACTTAAAGACTTTACACTAAGGAAACAAAAAACCCAATCAAGAAATGGGTTATTGAATTGAATACACGCTTCACAAAAGAAGAGATATAAATGACCAATAAATACATGAAAAAATGTTCAACATCATTAGAAATCAGGGAGATGCAAATCAATACTACATTGAGATTCCATCTAATCACAATCAGAATGGCAATCATCAAGAAGTCAACAAATAATAAATGTTGGTGAAGATGTGGGGAAATAGGAACTCTTCTATACTGTTGGTGGGATTGCAAATTAGTCCAGCTAATATGGAGATCAGTGTAGAGATTCCTCAGAAAATGGGAAATGTATCCACCATATGATCCAGCTATTCTATTCCTGAGTATCTTTCCTAAGGAACAGAAATCAGAACATTATAGTAATATATGCATATTCATGTTTATAGCAGCACAATTAACAATACAATACAATAGTATACCCAAATTTCTTACTCCTGTCTTACTGTTACTTACCTAGTACCCACTGATTAACCTTTCTCATTCTTCCCTACTCTCTCTAGCCTCCAGTGTCTGCCATTTTCCTCTACTTCTGTCATATGAACTTTATTAGATTCCATCTATGAGTGAGATCAGATGGTATATACTTACATCTCTAACTCATTTAATTTAACATAATAATATCCAGTTAAATCCATGTTGTTGCAAGTGACAGGAGTTTACTCTTTTTTATGACTAATCATATTCCACTGCATGTGTGTACCCGATTTTCATCAGTTTATGAACATTTTTGTTATTTCTATTTCCACAACATGATATTTTAATTCCATTCAAATAGTTACAACTAAAAGACAAATCATACAACATATTGGCAAAGGTATAAAGGACTTGATTCTCATATAATGCTGATGAGAGTGCAAAGGTACATAGACACTGAAAAAATTCTGAAATTTTCCTATAAAGTTAAATACATATTTAAAATATGACCAAGTAATTAAACTCAAATTTATTTACTGAAGATAAAAACATACCTTAGTACAGACTTGTATTCAATGGTTAATAGCAACTTTATTAATAATATTACCAAAGTGAAAAATAATCAAAAAAGTCCATCAAATGGTGAATGGATAAACTAAGTGTGTTATATTCACAAATGAAATACTACTTATCAATAAAATTGATGAAATATTGGCATATGCAAAAATATGTTTAAAAAACTCAGAATCTTAATGTTAGACATTTAATAAATTGCATTTTATTAGAATTGTAGAGAAAAAAAGATTCAGCGATTTCCAGGATTTGGTTATACAAGGAGGGAACTGACAATAAAGGGCCACAAGAAAACGTTTTGGGGTGATAGAAATGCAAGTATGCCTTGTCTTCATTGTGGTCAGAGTTACTGTATGCATTTGATAAAATTCATTACATCATATACAAAATGATGCCAGTTTTAGTGAGAATTTCAAGATATGTGAACTTACCTCAACAAGCTAATGGCAAAGCTAATGGGAGAATATAATGTCTAGTTACTACTTTCTATAATATTTTGTATTAAGTTTCAGCTTTACAGTATATGTTGAGTTCCATGTCCAGTTGGGCATCAAAATGAAATAAGACAGTAATCTCATCACTGTTGTTCATTTAAAAGAACTAAATCCATAGAGTTGATAGAGAGTTTTGTGGGCTGGGAGCAAGATTTTCAGTCTTGTCTGTTTTCAGTAATTCAGTTTTTCACAGGTAAGTTCGGGAATAAGGAAGAAAATAATTAATAGTTGTTTCTTAGTCATCAAAATAACCATCTTATTTGCTCATCAAAGGTTTCTCCTTCTTCATCCTAATGCACATGATGTACATTTACAAGCATATCAAAATCACTAAGCAGAACATGAGAAGGAGGGAGGGGGGAAGGAATTGGGAAAGGGTTAAATAAGAGATGTGTGAATGTATGCCTCTACCAACTTGCAACTCACAAAGATATATGAATACAATGCACCAATAAAATATTTTTAAATGAAAAAATTTAAAAAAACATATAAATGCTGGAAAAGTAGAATCAGAGGTTTAATTAATATTAAATGTTTTGTTATATTTAACAAAAATATGGAAACTGCAATGACCCGAGAATCTCAGTGTTTTTGGAAAAATATTTTGTGATGTATTTATGGGTTTATAGAACACAATGGCATAACTGTCATAAGCAATTTAAAGAACTATTCTGAATTTTCTATGAGAAACTTGAGCCAGAGTCATATTTCAAAGATATTTACATGGCAACATTGTTTTGTTTTATCATTTTTATTAAATATAATAGAAATGTTTCTAGTAATTGCATCTTATTGTTACATTATTTCCTATCAGTATAAAATTAAGAGGAAAAAGCCTGGCATGGTGGCACATACCTATAATCCTGGTACTTGGGAGGCTGAGACAGGAGGAACACAGGTACCAGGTCAGTCTCAGCAACTTAGGTAGGCCCTCAGCAACCTAATGAGACCCTGTTTCAAAATGAAAAATAAAAAGGGTTAGGGGAATAGCTCAGAGGCAAAATGTCCCTGGATTCAATACCTAGTGCCACAAGAAAAAATAATAATAGGAAAAAAGAATTTAGAGTAGGCAGATCATCTGGATAATCCCCCAGTTTTAAGATTTTAGTCTTAGGTTACATATTGGACCAATAAGAGGAGTAGGTGTAGAGATTTTTCTTCTTGATACTTATCTCAGTTATCAATGTGTTTGTCTCCAGATCCTGAGTGTCTGAGAAGGATTTACCCTCGAGGTTACAATAAACTAATATGGAAGGGAACTTTTCACATACTGATGAATGTATCAAATGATCAAGCAAGTGTAGAGCAGGCAGGTGTGTCTAATCAGGAGGATGGGAAAGAACAGCTGTATGGTGAAGAAAGGCTCATTGGCCACCAACAAGATAAATGGGGAACAGTTGGTTTTCCACCAGGGCCATACTCCCATAATGTCCTGTCTCTACTTTTCTGAGACATGAATATTCTCCCAGGCTAAAGGGGAAGACACATTTATAGATCACAGAGACAGCTGTTGTTGTTCTTAGAGAGAATAATTTGTCCCAGCTTCTGAAATTGCTCTCATTGGTCATCATGGGAGTGAGCCCAGATGCTTTGTGTTATGAAATTCAATGTCAAACCAATTATGGGTGTACTGATGCATCATAATATCTTAGATGAAGAAATTGCAAATTAGAGCACTTCCTTTTTATAAATTTAATTCTGACATTTATCCTGTCATAATTTATTTTGACTCTCAGACAGTAGAAATGTTTTTATAGTTCTTCTACAGGTAGATATATAATGCCTAGACAGGCAAAGACAATCATGAGTAATGTTGATTAAATTTACCCTTTTCTTTCTAGTATAGAGTAGAAAGGTGAGATCTGCATGCATGGGTTTTAACCAGCTTTGATTCTAGTTGAGTACTACTAGGATCTGCCTGGTTTTGGTAGGAAGAACAAAGTTGTCTGAGCTAGAAAGTCCTGGAACTCTCCTAGCCAGAGTTTCTACCTGGATTATCTTGGAAATTTAGCAGGTGGCATAGGCAAATTATTTAAAGTCCATCTCTAGCCTTGGTTTTCTTATATGCAAACTGAGGATGAAAACACTAAGAACTACAGTTTGCACTATTTTAATTGAGTTCTTTAAGATTGCTGGAAAAGTTTCTTGCTGAGTAATTAATTACTGAGAGGTAAGTATCAGGGCACTCCACAACTTAGTGAGACCCTGTTTCAAAATAAAGAATAAAAAATAGGGCTGGGCGTATAGCTCAGAAGTAGAATGCCCCTGAGTTCAATTCCCAGTACCGCAAAACAAAACAAAACAAAAACAAAAACAAAAACAAACAGAATTGACACTGGTGAATTACTATAATCTGCAGGTCTTATTTGTATCTCCTGAGTTTAGTATGCAGTCTTTGTCTTTTCTTAGGTATGGCATCTATACAATCTTATCATGAGTAGAAACTCATGTAACCATCAGCAAAACCAGAATATAGAACTACTTTATTACCACAAAAATACCTGCATAATGCTTCTCCTTTATATCTTCACACAATCAGAACTCATTACTAATTTTTGTCATTTAATGAATGTTGTATTCATTGAATAACACCATCTCTCTTACATGTTGAAATTGCCCCTTTTCACTCGAAACAGTGCTCCTCATTTCGTGCATATCAGTGAATACATATATATGTACATATATATATATATATCAATCATAAAAATACTGAATCAATTGCATGGATACATCACAGTTTGCTTAACCACTAACACATCACATAGAATTTTAGTTGGTTTCGGTTTTAGACTACTATAGAAATAAAGCTTGTATGATTATTTGTTTGCAGATTTTGATATGGATGTAAATTTTTATTTCCATATGGTAAGATTCATCAAGGTATGGCCTATGGGACACAGCAGGCCTTCACCATGTTTTTATAAAACTGTGAGTTGATTTCTATTTTGATAAAACACACAAGTTTTGTAAAACCCACACTGACTAGAAACTCTATAATCAAATAGAATGGTAATGCCAAGAGGTCTAGGAGAAACTAGAGTTTTCATAAATTCCGTACATTACTTATTGATGGGAATATAAGATGGAATGACTATTTAAAATCAATTTTCCATTTTTAAATTAAACATGTATGTGACTTACTAATTCGACTTCTAGATTATTAAGAAAGCATATGTTCACAAAAGTATAAAATGTTTTTTTAATATTTTTGAATGGTTAATAAAATAAAATAAAGAAGTATGTGACAGAGATGGTGTTCAGCACATATAGAAGAAAATATTTTCTGTCTGGTGCTTATAGAAAACAAATTTCCAAACTTTACTCCAGGGTAAACATTAGACATAAATGGATTGTCGGGTTATGTAGTTAGTGCATATTTGACTTTATTGGAAACAGACTGTTTTTGACAGTGAATGTTAAAATTTGTATTCCCTTCAGCAGAATATAAGAAATTTAGTTTCTCCAGGTCCTCATTAGCTCTGAGGAAGAATTGTTGCTGTAGAGATTCTAATACAGTTGTGGTAGCAACATTGAGGGCTTAACTGGAATTTCTCTAGTACCTAATGATGTTGATCATATTTTCATGTGTTTATTTGGTATCATTTCTGGAAAGACTTCCATTCAAATATTTTGCCAATTTTTTAATTGAATTGTGTTTTCTTATTGTTGAGTTTACAGATTTCCTTATATTTTCTGCATACAATTTCTTTGTTGATTATGTGATTTACAACAAAAATTTGCCAGTCTGTGACTTGTTCTTTCTTTCACTTATACTATCTGGAGGGGTACATATATTTTACTTTGGATGAAGTACAATTTATTGGTATTTTAATGTACTTTACTTTTGTTGTAATGTTAAAAACTCCATCTAACTTTAGATAATAGAAATTTTTGCCTATTTTCTTATGGAAATGTTGCATGTTTTACACTTAAATCTAAGATCCAATTTGAGTTAATTTTTGTATAATTTATGAGGTTTCATTAATGATATTGTCTTTTGAAAGTAGTGTGAGCTACTTATATATATGTATATATATTTATATATTTTCTTTTGCCATGCAAATTTTAGTAAGAGCTTATCACTAAACAAAAATGTCTCTGTAATTCTGAGAGGGAATACATTGACTCTACACTTCTATTTGGAGACAAATGTTATATTAAATTGTGCATGTGTAATCCCAACATATAATATTTTGCTCCACTTTTTAATGCTTCTTTAAAATTTTCTAAGCAATGCTTTTTAATTTTTAATATATAGGCCCTTTACTTATTTTGCTAAGTATAAGTATTTTGATTATATTTCAATGAAAATTTAGTTTTGGGAAACTTTTTGTTGGTAGTATATTAAATAATATTGATTTTTTAAAATAATAGTCATGTATCCTATGATGTTACTAAGCTTGATCACTAGTTAGTTGCTTTTGGACGATTCCTTTAATATTTTGCAATATGAGATTAATTAATTAATGGTGAAAGCATTTTATTTATTTCTTCCAAACCTGTGTTTTGATTGGTGGATATATTGCCTGGCTTTTTAATATAAAAAAACTAGGAAAATATTGGATAGTAGTGGTGAGAATGGCTATCTTTGCCTTGTTACTGATTTATGGCTAAAATATTTAGTCATTTACAATTGAGTATGATAGTAGCTTTAAGTTTTTCACAAATGCCTTTTACTTGGAAGAAGGTATTTTCCTCTTTCTCGTTTGTATGGAGTTTTCAACACCAACAGATATTGAATTATTTAAATACTTTTCCTTAATCTACAGAGATGAATATATAGCTTCTCTCTATTATTTCATGAATATGATACTCAGTAATTGTTTTTCTTTTTTTAGTATTTTATGATGTGATACATCATAGTAAGATTCAAAGTGATAAATTCACATCTCTTGGTGTGGTTCCCTCCTTGGTAATTTTTTTTCTGGTGCTATAACAACTTTGTATTTCTAGGATAAATCCCACTTGATCCTGGTATAGACTTCTATTTATTTATTTTCTTTTCTTGCAATACTGTTGTTTGTTTTGTATATGTGTGCATTAATTGTTTTTTTAAATAATTGGGAGATATTTAAAGGTTTTACTGAGACAGTCATAGTACTGAGTTTCAAGTCTAAAGACTGGATTTAATCCTCTCTCTGTCTCCTAAATGGAAGGTGCTATTCTGTGGGCTTGGAGTTGAGCAAGGTGTATGACATGGAAAACTCTTTCCTTTCTGCTTTTTTCCTTGATCCTTTTTCATTTTGTTTTACTAAAAGCAATCACTACACACAACTGTAATCCTAGAAATTGGGAGGCTGAGCCAGGAGGATTGCAAGTTCCTAGCAACTTAGTGAGACCCTATTTCAAAATAAATAATAAAAGGGGCTGAGGGTGTAGCTCAATGGTTGACGGATTTTGTTTTTTTTTCTGCCATTTGAGGTCTCTAAAATTAATGTAATACATTTTTCATGCTGATTATTATAATTAATCTAAAATTCATATAATTTTTATGACACGTTTTTCTATTGACATTAATCTTTGTCATATTTCTAATATTTCTTTGAATATACTTTATATCAGCTACTTTGAAGACTGCCTGCTAAACCAATCCAATGTCTGAGCCCATTCACAATTTATATTGGCTGCTTATTTTCCCTGAATAAAGGGCATACTTTCTTGCTTTTTGTCTTCATTTTGCTTTTTGCACATTTTCTAATTTGGGGTTGAAAACCAGATATATATCAGATGTACTGTAGTAAATATAGACACTATTCTATTTACCCAAATTATATTAATTCTTATTTGTCTTTTAAATCTTGTCCAGACTTCAACTGCAGATTCTACTATGGCTGCTGATGTTTATGCACGGTTATTCTTTTTATTATTTTCTTTTTATAGCTTGATTTCCTATGGCTTACCATTGTGTCTGCATAACTTCATGGTAAGCAAATGTTTTGAGCTTGAAGATTTTAAGGCTTCCACTTTCTGCCAAGTAATCTGCAAAAAGTGATAAACATACTCAAAGGTTCAATCCAGTTCTCAAATATCTTGTGACTTTTACATCTTCCCAGTGGACTCCTTCGGTATACCCCTGCAATACTATTCATTTTTCAGTCACCCAGTATTATGGTGAGCTTATCTCAGCCCTTTTCTCTTTTTTCATTATTGTATTATAGTCTCACATCATAATGTAGTTCAGACTGATAGTGGCATACTTGCACACGGTGCTTCCTCCCCATCCTCCCTCCCCCATATATGAGCTTTGCATTAGTATTCTCACATATGTATGTAATGTCAATGTAAGTGTTTCCTTCATTAATTCTACCTCTCCTCCCTCTCCTAAGACCAACTCCCTTGTTCCACTTGGCTTTCTCCTCCAAAAGTTCCTCTTTTATCCTGATTATTCCCTAGCTTCTGCCTCTCTAATTTCCTCAATCTTTGTGGTAAATTTCTGGCTGGTCCATTGCTTGTCCCAACAAAAATTGGAACATCAGAAGAACAAAAATAAAGTTTTCTCCATTTATCTCCTTCTGAAATAATCAGTTTTAATTGATAAAATTATGAACTTTTATGTCTACTTTCCGCCCAAATTAAGCCTGCTCTCAATGGCAGGGAAGTGACTGGTTATCATATACAGATTTGTGTGGTTAAGGTACAGTTCTCATCACCTGAGTTCAGTGGGAAAGGGGAGGTTACGGATGGGGAGACAGAGTGAAGATGGGAGGAGCCCTGGGCAGAAAAGACCAAGGACTCCCACTTACCTGAATCTCAAGTAGTGTGTCAAGGATAAATGTTTGTAATTTTTGTTCCTGCCTTTAGTTAATTTCTGGTTCACTGTTGTATTACATGACTTGGTTAATAGATTGTTAAAAATCTGTTCCAGGCTTAAAAATTCAGAATCAATTTTCACTGTCTCATGTTTTTACATATAGTTTTCTACTAAATACTGTTGTCTTCTCTCTTTTCTTCCCATTACTTTAACATGGATAGTAGGAAAGAATCATCACCTCCATTAGTGCCCTACACAAAATATGTTAATATATGTTATAATATTTATTCATATACATATACAGAAATAAACATCTCAATTTGATTTATTTTGTATATTTTGTGAATTTGTGTACTGGCATTCTTCATCTCCCTTAGGTACAGAAATCTTATTGCAAACTTCTTTGTACAAAGCATATTGACTGGACACGTAAGAAACATATGTGCTTGTGAGATGAACATGAACAATATTTCAGAGGAATAAAGGAAATTACATTGTCTTGAATGCTGAAAGAAAAAATTAGCTTTATGCATTGCTATAATAACCATTATTATCCACTGTTTCACAGGGGAACAATTCAATTCACTGGCTATTATAGTTTGGTAAGGTATCAAGTCAATCATTTTTAATGTTATTCTTTAAAAATGTATATTCATAAAGGTTTACTTAATTTTTTTGTTTCATACTGTGCTGATTTTCAAGAACTTTAAAAGATATATGTCAGCCAGACATGGTGGCACACACCTGTAATTGCAATACTTGGGAGGTTGAGACAGAAGGATTTCAGGTTTGGGACCAGTCTTGGGAACTTAGTAAGATCTTCATCAACTTAATGAGACTCTGTTTCAAAGTAAAATAGCTAACTAAATAACTGGACTTGGAGTGTAGCTCAGAATTAGAATGCTCCTGAATTCAATTCCCAGTACTACACACACACACAAAGATACATATCTAGGGAAGAATAGATTTTAAATACAAAAATATTTGGAATATTTAGTCATTTTATAATTACCTTATGGAACGAATAGGATGGTTAATGTAGCATTACATTTTTATACCTTGAAATAAATACTTTGCACAAGAAGTATTATTTTTTCATTTAAGGACTAAGATGGTTGATTTAATTAACATATTAATATCATGAACATCTCCACACTCCATATTGTAATCCAGAGTTTAATAAGATTACACTTTATGTTTTTTCTTTATAGGGAACTGGCAGTTAGAATACTTTTTACATTAAGATTGGTCTCAGTTCCATAAACCTGATTGTCATAACTACATCTATTATGAGAATGGCACTCTTTTGAGAAGATAACATTGAATGAAACTTGCTAATTTCAGTAGAAAGTGTTAAGATGTCATGATTGATACATATAAAGAAAAAACTAATGTACTTACGTAAGTGTCATTTCTTAAATAGATGCCTTGGAAGAAGTAGAACTTTGTTATAATTATCATTAGTATTTAATATTTCTTTTTGAGTAAAAATATGCCTTTATTGAATTGCAAACCTCTTCTATAAGCAAAGGAAAATTTTTATTCAGAAGTATTAGCAAAATAAAAACAACATGATGATATTTACAATTTGGCATGCTTCCTCAATAATTTTAAAATGGTAATTTATTAGAAAGAACTATAAAATCTGTCATATATGAGAGTCAACCATTATGCCTGTCTGGCCATACTGTAGTACTCTGGATTCATTCTGTCGTGGACACAGAACAGTCAGCCCCCCCCCCCCCATTTAGGTCTTTTATGCATAATTATTGCTAGTGGAAGAAAAAGGCAGAATGTTGAACCACCTGAATTCAAAACATACATGGGAAAAACACAGTTATTTATTCTTTAATGTTCTTTCTCTGTACATTCTGTGTGTGTGTGTGTGTGTGTGTGTGTGCGCGTGCGCTTGTGTGCACGTGTATGTGTGTGTGTGTGTGTGTGTGTGTAACTACAGATTAAAGCCAGAGACATTCTACCCCTGAGCTACACCTTAGCATGATTTTATTTTATTTTTTTTTATTTTAAAGCAAGGTATTTCTATGTTGCCCCGATGGACTCAAACCTGTAATCCTTCTGTCTCAGTTTCCCAAGTATTGGGATTACAGGCATGTACCACCACACCAAGCTTCTCTATACATTCCTTGATATGAGTTATCCTCATGCTATTCTCAGTGCAGGAGCGATTAATAGTATTCTTTTCAAGGAAATACATTTTCACTCAGATCTTGGCTGCAACTCATACTTATTCAAATGGGACCATTTACAGTATTAAAAACACTTATTATAAATCTACAATTTGTGAAATTCTTTTATAGTCATGGAGATATGGTAGTGAGTAAAGTAGCAAAAGTTTTTGGTTTCATTGTACTTAGATTTAATGTAACTCATAGTAGTCTATTTCTCCTTTTAGTTCAATTGAGTTTTGCCATAAGTACTTTGATATTCTGTTGTTCTGGAGATACTCAAACCTTTTAGACTGTTAGGTCTTTCTTTTTTTGCAAAATTGGCTACTTTATCATTCTTCCTGATAATTTCCCTTATTCTGAAGTCTGCTTTGTCTGAAATAAATATGGCTATGCCAGCTTTCTTTTTATCAGTATTCTTATGGTACATCTTTATTCATGCCTTTACTTTTAAGTGTCCTGAGTTTTTTTTTAATTTAAAATAGACTTATTATAGACAGGATATAATTTGATCTTGTTTTGTTCTTCTTCAACTTTAAAAGTCTGTCTTATAATTGTTGTATTTGGACTACTCATTTGAAAAATGATTAATGATATAATTGAGTTAATATATACCAGATTTGAAATTATTTTCTATTCATGGCACTTTCTTTTTGACTTTTTGTATCCCCAGAATTTATATTTTGTACTTCACTCCCCAGTGTGATGGTGTTTAGGGGTGGAGCTTTAGGTTAATTTTTAAATCATGAAGTAAAACTCTGATGAACATGAGTATTCCCCTTATAAAAAAGATCAAAGTGGTGGTGCAAATCTGTGATACCAGCACTTGAGGGCAGTTGAAACAGGAGAAACACAGGTTCTGGCCAGTCTCAGTAATTTAGTGAGGCCCTCAGTAACCTAGCAAGACACTGTTTCAAAATAAAAACAAAAAGGGCTGGAAGTATAGCAGGTAGAATGCCTCTGGTTTCGATCTCCAGTATGAGAGAAAGGAGAAAGAGGGAGAGAGAGAGAGAGAGAGAGAGAGAGAGAGAGAGAGAGAGAGAGAGAGACTGACTTTGACATGATCAAATTAATTAAGCTTAAATAAATGATTTTGTATCTAGTCAGCTGAGATTCACAGCTGTAGTCCCCCATCCACCAAAGTCTTTCCTGTTTGGATGAAATATTACACATACACACACACACACACAAAACATTCAGCTTTGTCTTGCCTCTCTTTTTCATTCTTCTCTAACTTTTATTTTCTCATCATTAATATGGCAGTTAGGTGGCAGCTGAGTATCGACAAGACAGCAGGCCTCTGCTGTTTTCAGACATAATAGAAAGGCCTTCCAGGAGTCCTGAAAACAGAACTTTCTGGGTTCTGCTGACTGTGCTGTAGAGATGTCATTTCCTGCTTGGAGGCAAAACTGCTGATTTGCCTCTGAGATAGAGCAATGAAATATTTGATCTCCAGCAAAGATCTCAGGTATCATACCATCAAACTCTTTACTTTACAGATAAGGAAAGTGAAGAGTGGAGAGTGTAGGTAATTAGATTAGTTAACAAGTGAGACCAAGAGCTGCAACCAGGTCTGCAAAAATGTTTAATGCTTACAATGTGCCAGGCATTTTACTGGGCTTTAAGGTTTCTGCATGAACATGGAACTGTCTCCATTCCTTGAAGCTCAATATTAGCACACGCATGTAGAGAGTAAACTAATGTTTATGAAACCTGTAATGTGTCATGACATTCAGGGGGTCTTTCTGACTATGAAATAATTCTGCTTCTTATTAGTTCTGCCTCTGTATGCCAACTTCAGAAGTGTCATACATTTAGAGAAAAGGTCTGACATATCCCAAGAAAAAATGGTGAATTGAGAACCAGAAGACCCTAGTGATGCTCTAAGTCCTGTTACTCCTAGTGGTATTTCTTAAAAAATGATTTTTTTTTCTGCTTCTGAATGTCATTGCCCTCACCTAAAAACTGAGGGGGGCATATCCCATTATTTCTGACATGGTTATGCTTTGATGTCTTGAAATGAGGGGAAAAACACTGAATGAAGGACTGCAATTTGGACACATTAATGTATAAACAAGGCTTTTTCCCTTAATTATATTTAAGAGAAGAAATAGATACATGATATGAAGCAAAAACGAAACAGAAGAACAGAAACAACAAAACCTTTCAAGCAGATTGGATTTAGGAACCAATGTAGATTGAAAGCTTTATAATGTAGGGTTAGGCAAAGGGTAACAAGCATACAAGTATTGTTATGTCTGTATTTATAGCTAGTTACATTTATGCTTCCTAATAATAAGGCTTTCCATATAGATTTGGTATATGTATGTGTGTACATGCACACATGCATTCACATATTATTGACATCTTCCTTATGGCCACCTTCTAGCTTCAGAGCTAGAGTATATTTTGGAACATTTCATATGTGTTCATTCATTCATATTCATTCTCTCTCTCTCTCTCTCTCTCTCTCTCTCTCTCTCTCTCTCTCTCTCTCTTTCTACCAATTTGTCATCATGTACTTAGATCTACAGTGCCAGCTGCTAATATAGGAATCTTTATCCAAATTTTGAAGAACCTGGTTCTCCTTATGAATAGCTTTACTTCTTTACTTCTTCAACATCCAGCATCTTAGTTCTCTTTCTATGGCTATAACAGAATACTCAAGACTGGGTAATTTATAAGGAATAGAGGTTTATTTAGCTCACAACTCTGGAGGCTGAAGAGTATAAGCACAGCAGCAGAATCTTCTGGGACCTTCTTGCTGCATCACATTGTGGCAAAGGGCATCACATTGTAAAGCAGAGAAAGCATGCCAGCTCAGTTTTCTTTCCCCTTCTTATAAGGCCACTGATGACATCTCCCTGATGGTTTTATATAATCCTAATTATATTCCAAAGTTTCTACCTCTGATCAGTATATAAATTTGGGGATTAAGTTTCCTACACACAACATTTAAGGGCACAAACCATAGCACCCACAAAGCCAATGTATGTCATGATATTACTATCCCAGTATAATTCCTTGCCATAGCAAAGCAAAGAACCATGAAGGACACCATAGCTGGACAAGGTGAGTCCATCAGTCATACCTTAGCCTTCTCCTCTCTACAGGACAGAAGCACAGGACATAAAATATTTGGCTTTAAGGATATGAACTATTTGGCTTCAATTTTATAAACTGCATTACCTTTATAAACCTGCATTACTGATGATTCTTGCATTAGTCATGGTTTGGTCAGGAAGCCATTCTAGTTATTTAGAGAAGGAGGATGTTTAATAAAAGGACTTAGAGCTTTACATAACTGATAGAAGACTGGGAGAGGGGAAAGGTCAGAAAGGCTATTCTTGGGAAATCTATAAGTTCAGGAACCAGAGGTCTCAATTGTCTGAACTATCAAAGTGGGTCTCAGGAAGATGCATCTAAACCAACAACAAACCCTGCCTTTCTCATCTATCAGTGGTCACAGGCCAGCCCATAGCTCTCTCAGAAAAATAAGGGCTTCTGCTCTTGTTTGATCTTCTCAGTTTCACAGAAGCACCTCTCATTGGTGGACTCTGTTGAAATCATATCAGTAAGAAAGTTTGGAAAATGTAGTTAACAGTATGTATGCCTCTGAATAGAGAGGGGAACTTAGAAATATATAATTAAGACTGAAAAGCAATTTCTATAATATTTCTGTTGTGAGTTCTGTCTTAATTTTCTTTTCTCCTTTCAACCTCTTTATTCTTAAAACAATAATTTTGACCAGATAATATTTGGAGGCAAGCATATATATGATTATCATAAGTATAGATTAAAATAATTCATTAGTTAGTTTCTTAATGGTATCAAGGTACTGTTTTCACAAGATCTAAGATTCATTGACCCTAAAATAAAAAGCTTGTGCTGGGAGCAGTGGAGCACACATGTAAGCCCAGTACTTGGGAATGCCTCTGGGTTCAAACCCTAATATCAAAAAATGAATAAATAAGTAATAAAAAAGAATGAAAGGTTTGGCTGGAGAATCTTTTAGGAAGTATTTTAATAAGAATACATTTTTGTAAAACTATATTTTTTAATCATCATTAGTTTTTTGATGCCTGGGCCAGCACCTCACTGCAAAGGATGAACAAAGGCATGCCTAAATAGTTTCACTATAAATATCTCAAATTGCTGAAGTAAGTAAGCATGAGATATATAAATAATAATACATAATCAAGAGAGCACTTTAAAAATTGTTATACAGTTCATTACTAAATGATTTCCTATACCAGATGCACTTCTAATTAATTAATAATGAGAAAATATTAAGTCAGATTTGTCTATCTCAAATGTAGCACAATGCTGTTTTGTTACAATTTCACTGAGTCTTCAGTTTAATCTGGTTTAATTATTTTCACTGATTTAGGGGCATCTCACGTATTCGGGGGCATTATTTGTTATAAATAAGTATAATAAGATTTATCCCTTATATTTTGTTCGTTTTAGATTTTTAAATTTTTTAAGTTATCCACTGCATCCTATTTAAAACTTAAACTTTATTGGCATGGCTTCAATTTGAAGTCTGGAGATGATGAGGCGATAAGGGAAAGAAGAAAAAAGACAAGAATGCAGAAAGAGAAGAAAAAGTTTCAGGAAAAGTAGAAAAACAAAGGGAGGGAAGGAAGAAAGAGAAGAAGGCGAAAAAGCGATAAAAGGAGGGGAATAGAGTGTTGAAAGGAGAGAGAAGCACTCTTTGGGAGAGAAGTCTAACTTGAAAGCAGAGGTGCTGAGATTGGGGACCTGTGACCTCAACCAAATGCCCATGGCCAAGACAGGTCCTTAGAAGTTCTGCATTAGGGAGGCATCAGGTTGAACTTCCTGTGGCTAGAAGAAACTAAACACCTGCTAAAGGTTTCTGTGCTGTTGGTACTTGCTTACATGTGTTCCTTGTCTTGTTAAAACAACAAGAGAAGGAACAGCATATATGGATGCTTTCCACAAAAGAGAGAAGTGATACATTGGGGAAAACCTAGTCTGTGTCTGAGGGCGTTTGGTCTATAACCTGCTCTTGTGTATGGATTTGTTAATAATGAATGACGGCAATGGAAACCTGGAAGTCATTTAAATATTGTCACCACATTGCACTGAATTGGATTTAAGGGATGTTTCACTAAAGTGGAGCTTAAGATCTCTTTCTAGATCAATGTTTAAAAAAAAAAAATTACCCCTTCTTTATTTCCTTGATTTAATTTAAACTGTGGTATGATATCTAATCAACTTATCAAATAGGGTTATCAATACATGTCTGACAATGACTGTATTTCAAATAATAATAGCAGAGGAATATAAAATAACCCTTAATTCACTATTTTTCTGAAAATTTATCAATTATTTTCCTCCCTTCATTATCAATTGTGATATCTACGGCAAAAGTACTATTTTGCCAATATGAAATTTCCCCTGTATTTTTCAGAAAAAAGTGTATCCCAAACCGAAGAAACAAGGGGAAACTTTAGGTTTGGTCTGAATTTGGATACAAATCAATTGATGACAAAGCTAGGATCTGTCGTCTGGGAATATTAAATTTCCCCCAGAAAAT
This sequence comes from Graphiurus murinus, assembly GCA_004027655.1. NCBI lineage: Eukaryota > Metazoa > Chordata > Mammalia > Rodentia > Gliridae > Graphiurus > Graphiurus murinus. The sequence goes on from PVLC010022627.1 coordinate 25,623, forward strand.
TATCCCACCTAAGATAGTTGTGATATATGCCACGAAATTTCCAATAACTTGGCAAAATTACACACTCATAACACTTTTTTCTTTCTTTAGAGAGAAGCATATGAAACAAGTCGGTATTCTTTCAATCAAGAATATAATATGCATGTGGTGATGAAGTACCAATATTTTTATTTGTATTGTAGATACGTTTTAGAGCTGGGCAGGGTGTAGCACGTTTGTAATCCCAGTACTTGGGAAGCTGAGGCAGAAAGATCGCAGGTTTCCAACCAGCCTCAGTAACTTGTGAGGCCCTCCGCAACTTAGTGAGACCCTAGTTCAAAATAAAGAATAAAAAAATCAAGCTGAGGATATAGCTCAGAGGTAGAAGGCACCTGGATTCTGTCTTCAGTACCACACACAAAAAAGATACGTTTTATCATTGTATCATTGACACCAGAATAGTGTGTGCATTTCTTATTTTTAAATATGAAGTTTAAAAATAAACTTTCTTCATATACAAATAATATATATATATGTACGTATATATATACATATACATATACATACATATATATATATATATATATATATATATATATATATTAAGTTTAAAAGTTAACTTTCTTCTAAGGCCCATTCAATAAATTACCCATTAAAACATAATACTTTCAACTTCCAATGTTGGGAAAGTAAATGAGATAAGCCTTTAACAACTATCTTTCTCTTTGATTGTAATTAAATTTCTTCACAAGCCTGGCATAGTGGCATGCACCTATAATCCCAGCATTTAGGAGACTGAGACAGGAGGATCACAGGTTTGAAGCCAGCCTCAGTGGCTTTGCAAGGCTCTCAGCAACCTAGTGAGACCCTGTTTCCAATAAAAAACAA
>PVLC010022628.1:0-26488 GCA_004027655.1 Graphiurus murinus
TCAGAATCTGGAATTTAAAAAAGAAAAATATAGCTCTAGAACTGAGATGCCGCTGTTCCTCTTAATGATGTTCTCATATGCCAAAACAGCTTAAAAAGAGCTATTAAAATCCAAATCTTCATTCATATCTTGAGCCTCATACATGCTGCAGCACATCACATTCTATATCTGACTTGTTACTAAATGTGTGATTCTCAAATTCTGTGAGAGCAAGATAAAGGATATTAGTAAAACAAAACGTCCATTAACCTTTTTGGAAGGAAATACTCAGAGTAAGTCATTCTTACTCCTAATGTTTTCTACTGTTCCACTGGGTCAGAAATGGTGTCCATGTGACCCACAAGATGATATAAGAGGAAATCTTTTCAAGATTTTTCAAAGCGGCTATAAGATAGAAAGTGAATTTAATATCATTTGAAAAAGTGTAACACTAAGTGTAAAGAATTCCATCTTGTCAAAATTACTGTTGTCCTTCGTGGTCTTTCTATCTGTTATGGCTTCCTTTCCAAAGCTTCTTAGTATCTAGCCTACATCAGTTTTCAATCTAAGACCTAAAACCCAAAACTCTTAAAGCAAAATGGTAAAGAAAACACAGAGATTAGAGGAAATGCAAAGGGAGAGATAAGGCACATTAAAAAAAAAAGCCATTTCATTTTGTTTCTCCAAATGTGGTCCAAGTACCAGCAATAACCGCATCATCTAGGCATGTGTCATGAAGGCAACTGCTTGCTATCTTTCCTAGACAAATGAATCAGAAACATTGGGATGGAACCCAGAAATTAGGGTTTTAATAAATCTTCCAGGTATCATATGAACACTTCAAATTTAAGAACCACTTATCTGTAGGAAATATTTGAAGTTCTTACAGTGGATACTGAAGTGTTCCCTAAAAGTGTCTACTAAATGTGACCATAGGATGCCAGATATAATCATTATTAAATAGGATTTGAGTATAGTAATATAGATGTTTTGACTCCAAAAATATATTCATTTGCACATTTTGGCCAATCTCATTGTGACATTGAATTATGGAGCAAACTCAGTGGATAGAAAGAAAAAACACTGAAAATAAAATGTCTAATACTTATTTAGCACATACTCTAAGCCAGGAGCAGTTCTAAGTGTTTTACATCTATGAAATCATTTTATCTTCACATCCAACATAAAATTTCTCATTTTATACATGAAGAAACTGAGACCTTAAGAGGATAATTTGTACACAGTTCCATAGCTACTAAAATGAATGGACATTTCCCCTGGAATATATTTTCTTGTGTCCAAGTGATGATGAATTTTTGATAATAAAATAAAATGTACATACCAGTAAGGTTTGCAAAGATTTTGTGCATAAAAATCTATGGCAAGCCAGGTGTGGTGGCACATGCTTGTAATCCCAGTACTTGGGAGGCTGAGACAGGAGGATGGCAGGTTCATGGCCAGCCTCAGCTACCTTAGTGAGGCTCTCTGCAAGTTAATGAGACCCTGTTTCAAAACAAAATAAAGAATAAAAAAAATAGGGCTGGGGATGTAGCTTAGGGGTAGAATTCCCCTGAGTTCAATCCCTAGTACTGAAAAAAAAAATCCATGGCATGTTGAGCTAGTTGAGTAGATAAACCTGACCTCAAGCCCAAAGATAGAGTTGGTCTTCACAAGTGACATATGAAAGTTAAATATCAGGCTGAATAGTCAGTTTTGAAGAGGGTTGGTCAAGACAGGGGTAGAGCACCTCCTCATAGCACTGGGGACTTCTGTGGCTGTCTTGTGTGTAGTTGGCATTTGAAACACCAAGTTGGGCCCCAGATTTTCCAGCTCACAGTGGATGTGTTTTCCTTCTCCAAGGGCTCTGAAAGTATATATATCACCTATCATCTGGAGACCACTCTGGCTACCCAGCCCTCAGATCAACTAAACAGTTTGTTCCTCAGCAAGTCTTCCAATAGCATGTTCCTGTGAAAGGCACTGCCGCCGTCTGTGGTGCTGGGGTGAGGATGTCTGTGGCATTTCACCGGAGGCTGCCTTCCAGTAGCACCAGGCACATCTACAAGCATGTGACAAAAGTCACAAATGTCAGTCAGGCCAGTTGGGCACAGTGACACACATCTGCAATACCATTACTTAGGAGACTGAGACAGCAACTTCGTGAGACCTCCTCAGCAACTTAGTAAGACCTTGTTTCAAAATGATAAAATAAAAAGGGCTGAGGGTATGGCTCAAAGGTAGAGCACTCCTGGGTTCAATTCGCAGTACCACAAAAAAAAAAAAAAAAGGTAGCAAATGTCACCTTGCTATCACTGATCTTCCTGGGAAAGGCCAATGGCTCTAGTATGAGAATGGACCTCTCCTGCTCACACTTCTAGACCTGGCTGTGGTGTTCTCCCTGACTCTGGCTTTGTCCTAGAGGTGGCCAAGAGGTGTCAGGCTGCTTGTGCACCACCCTACAACACCATGATACTCCTGTGTCTCCTTCCCCATTAAAATGGAGAGAAAAAGAAGACCTTGCAGGAAGACCTGCAAGTGGGCACAGAACACACATCTGCAAGTTCCCCAAAATAAACAGAGGCTTATTTCTATACTTCTTGCTCTTTCTTTTGATGATACAGTCATTTAAATTTAACAGTTTCCCACCCACGCCCTTACAGCTTATGTTTGTTAACTTGTTTTACATTCGGTGTTAAAATACTGAATCAGTAAAAGAGTTTGTCCCTATTAGCAAAAAAAAAAAAAAAAAAAAAAAAAATGGATATTGATAACAAGACATTATTGAATACTGAGCCAGGCACAGTGACTCACACCTGTAATCCCAGTACTTGGGAGATTGAGGCAGGAGGATAGCAGGTTTGAAGCCAGCCTCAGCAACTTAACAAGACCCTCAGTAACTTAGGGAAAACCTGTTGCAAAATAAAAATAAAAAAGGGCTGTAAGTATAGCTCAAAGGTAGAATGCCCCTGGGTTTAATTCCCAGTACCAATATATTAATGTTGGTAATAATAATGAAATAATAATAATAATAATAATAATAATAATAATAACAACAACAACAATAATAATAATAGAATGTTGATCTGGTTTCTTCACAAGTTCCCTTAGCATTGGTCTCTGTAGCCACTTTGATAATTCTTTGCATTTCTCTGAGTAACTGTCTTCTAAGCATCACTAAGACTCTGCTTATATACATCTGCTTTCAAAGAAGGCTTATACTGGACCTGTATGCATTCATCTTTTCTAGCAGTGTATTTGTATGTATACTCACATACACATGGCCCATACTCTGAGAAAATGTTCTTTAGTAACATATTTAGGATAAAAACTAATAATTTTCAGGCTAACAACATGTTTTAAAGGACTATAATTAGGATAATACATTTTAAAAAGAAATCGTCACACAATGTATATTTTAAACCACTGAGCTGATAAGAAAGAACAGAAGTGCAGCGTGGTGGCTGCAGGTTTAATTCTTGAATGGTAATAGTCATGGAATGATGGGAAAGGCAACTCCTAGAAATGTTGGCTGCCATCCAGCACTGTACTAGAATTATTTCTTCCAAGCCCTTGTAAATATAACACTGTTTCTTGAAGTAAAACCTGGTCATGGATGATCTAAGCCTCTTGATGAAAAATTCTTATGATTCGAAAGCCCATATAAAAATTTCATAAGTGCAAAGGTAGGTTCTACCTTCCTTCAAGCCTCTAGACATAGGAGAAAATATACAGTAATTCAGCAAAACCTGAATGCCAAATACAGAGCATTTTCTATATTTTCTATCTGTGGAGTAAATAGCATAAGAGGAAGCAGGAGGGAACTTTCATAAGGGGTTTCTGAAAATGAGCCTGATATGAGCAATAAAAATCTATCTATTAAGCAGAAAGACTTGGAACAGGAAAATAGTGACACCTTCCAGTGTCATCATGTATTTATTTATTGTTTGTTTGTTGGTGCTGGGAATTGAACCCAGGGGCATTCTATCTTCAAGCTATACCTCCAGCCCTTTTTATTTTTTTATTTTGAAAAGGGGTCTTGCTAAGTTGCTGAGGTCCTTGCTAAGTTGCTGAAGATGCCCTGTGACCCTCCTGTCTCAACCTCCCAAGTACTGGGATGACAGGCATGAGTCATCACACCTGGCTCATTGTCACTTTTAAAGATTAAAAAATGATTAGGTAACCCATTAACTATCTATTAACTATCTTCTGCAAGGTATTTGCTTCAGCTAGATTAGTATTTACTGAGTGTCTCCCATAAATAAAGTATGAAGGAACTTCAGAAGCAAGGAGACTATTTTTATTTCAATAATAACAACTGAGAACCTCCTCAATACTGCTCAGACACTGGTCTAGGTGCTCAGATGTTTTGTGGTGAATGAAAGAAATACAGATTACTACCTTATAGAATGTATACTCTAGTAAGGGAAGTAGACAATAAAATGTACAACAATGGCGAAGACTGTAAAGAAATGCAAAGCAAGAAAATGGACCAAGAGGAGGGTTACAGCAATTGTAACTGACTGGGAGAGTGGGCTTCACAGCTGCCACTGAACAGGGAAGAGGAGGAATCTCGGAGGATGTTTAAGGGAAAATCAGTTCTGGGAACCTCAAAAGCAGGGGATAGCTGCACCGAAAGAATATCACAGAGACCATGTGGCTGGAACAAAGTGAATAGGAGAAAGAAGAGGAGGAGGAGATGAGCATAGAGAGGTAAAAAGGGACAGAATGAGCTGGCCATGGTGGTGCACACCTATAGTGGAAGATTGCAAGTTCAAGACTAGCCTCAGCAATGTAGGGAGACCCTCAGCAATCTAGCAAGACTTTAGGGCTAGGAGTTTTGCTTGGAGATAGAATGCCCCCAGGTTCAATCTCTAGTACCAAAAACAAACAAAAAAAGGGAGACTGCTCACAGCTTTACTGTAGGCCATTGTAAGAAGTTTCATTTAACTTTGAGTGCCATGAGAGCCATTATAGGAGTTTGAGAAGATGTGAAGGTTGTCTAATTTGGGTTTTTAAATGTTCACTCATCAATTCACAAAGAAAACAGATATATGAGGGATTACACTACGAAAGAATAAATGAACTCACTATTACATGTGACCTTATAAACCCTGAATGCTTACTCTGCACCAAGACTTCTGGTTATTTCACAAACTTGCACAGTCAACCTGTTCTGTGATTTAGTTGAGGATATTGATGCTGGGAAATTTTAAGCTATCAGTCCAATATTATGCAATAAGATGTAGCAAAGCTGGCTGGGTGCAGTAGTGCATACCTGTAACCCTAGTACTTGGGAATCTGAGACAAGAGGATTGCAAGTTAGAGGCCAGCCTCAGCAATTTAGTGAGACCCTGTTTCAAAATAAAAACTAAAACGGACTAGAAGAGTAGCTTGGTGATAGAATGCCCCTGGGTCCAATCCCCAGGATCCCCCCTTCCAAAAAAAAAAAAAAAGTAGCAAAGCTGACTTTCAAACCAAAGTGTTCTGAATTCTGACTATTAGGGAGGGAATTGTATACTTTTTGGCTTCCTCAAAGTCCAAAGGAAATGCAACAGAAGATTTGTTTTCTACTTCTGGAGTAGAAGAAGTCTCTGCAGAGGAGCCAATAGTTGAACTGGGAAGTGAAGAATGCGTAAGTTCCCTGGAGAAGAACAGGAGCAGGTTGTTTGAAGCAAAGGAAAATATGGCATGTACAGTAAGGCATTTTGGTGGGGCTGCAGCCCACACACAGACCAAAGACCAGACAGGAGGTTTTAACAGGACCACACCCAAAAGCAAGACTTTCCTATTTGTTGAGGTCATTTTTTTTCCTGTAAATAAGCAAACTGAAGTAGACCCCCGCTGAAATGTTTGATTATAGCCAAGATCACATGCATAGTTATTAGCTGAATTCACCCATACAGAACAGGCTTTCTGAGGACAGAAACCTACTCTTGTTTACACTACTCTCCATCTCCTAACACTGTGCTTGAACTAATAATTATTTAAATAAATGAACTTTGTGGAATAAAAATATGAATGTTCATGATGAGCAAGTGTATTTGGTAACATAATTTATCAGTAGCAATATATACTCTTCTTTCCAAGTCCAGAAGTGGGTATGAATGGTAGCCATGCAGAGCCAGAAACCTTGCCCTTCTGCCCTCCAACGAAAACACAGACTCACCCAGCTCACCTGCCCATGCTGGTGGCCCAGTCACACTCCATCAGCCTAGGTGTCAGGAATTCATCTATCATTAGATAGATGCCTAATTACCACTCTTGGAGCAGAATTCCCACAGATTCTGAGAGCTTATTATGAGAAAGGGAAGAATCAACTCAACTAGGATGTGAACAGATTTGGGGAGGTTATCATCCCTTGGCAGGGGAAGGTAAATAGGGCACCACCTTATCACCATGCCTTGCTTATCTGGAGCAGCACCAGTGATGTCACACAGGAGACAATATAGGGATGAAGCAAGTTCCTGTTCCCATAGGCTTAACATCAGAGAGAAAATAACACACTTCTGGAAAAGGAAGTCATGCCTGATTAATCTAGAGTGATACAAAAGTCTCAAGTGAGAGACTTTTCCAACTGTTTCAAAGAGACTCTGGACTAAAAAAGGAGATTGTCCCTATCACTCTATCATGATGAACTACATCATGATGTGAGACTATAATGTAACAATAAAATTAAAAAAAAAATAAAAAGGAGATTGTCAATGCTTTCCGCCCAAATATTTTAAATGAGTCTCCATTGGATAAGAGCCTAAAATTTCAGAGTGGAAAATTACATAGAAATAGGAATGAAAAGATAGTACAAAAATAAAAATTATCTTTCTTTTATTTGGGGGAATGGGGTACTGGGGATTGAGCCTAAGGGTTGTCTCTCTCCAAGCTACCCCCCAGCCCTTTTATTTATTTTTTTATTTTTATTTTGAAACAAGATCTCACTTAGCTGCTAAGACTAGCCTTGAATTTGTGATCCTTCTGTCTTAGCCATGTAGATACTTAGCCCTGTAGCTACAGGCATGGGCCACCATGCCTTGCTTTGCATTCTCTAATAGCAAAATGTGTAAAGTGCTGCTCCATGGCATTCATCCTAGTAAAATCTTATTTGGAACATTTATAAGTCATCTAAATTCCAGAATAATAGTTATCCATATAAATTAACTTTTCACGGTTCCTAAATCACCTCAAATTTATGTTCAAATAAGGATTTCTATTGAAAAATCTATTAACTCAGTTGCTAAGAGTGGCTCGAGTTTTGTATTAGAAATGCCAGTGTTCTATTTTGAACTCAACAAAGTACAAAGAAATTGAAATATTAAACTGTTAGGCCTATCAACTCCCTCATGATAAAATGGTACAATAATACATCACTCATGGATTATATAGGATAGTGTGTCTAAGATACTTAGAATATATTTGACATATTAGATGCTCTACATAGATGACAGCTATAATTATTATCAGGATAGTTTTTTTGGTCAAATTATTAAAGAAGTTCATTTTTCCAAAAACAAAAGTTGGAAGTATTGATGTAAAGTAGTAATTCTCAAAGTGTTTGTGGAATGCCCGGTCCTCAAGACCATTTCAGAGTTATAACTATTTATGTACTAGTTCTATAATGTTACTTGGTTTCATTTTTCATTGTGTTTATATTTGTATTGATGTTGCATAGATAATTTTTGATGAAACAACTTGTATCTTAACATAATCAGAATTTTGGCATCCAACTGTTCTAGTCCTCATTATGTTTTTCCACATATACTTCAGCTTTTTGTTTTGTTTTGCTTTAATGGGGTAGAGTAGGGATGTAGCTCAGTGGTAGAGCACTTGGCTAGTGTATGGTGGCCCTATATTCAATTTCCAGTACCACCAAAAGAAAAAAGAAAGAAAGAAAAAAGACAGTTGACACTTTTACTTAAGGTCCTTGATATATAAAGTGAATTTTACTTACTAAAGCTCTACCCTCAAACACACATCTTTTTAATAGTCTGTATAAATGCATAGAAAGTAAACATAAAACTGTGCTACAGACAAAGAACTATGATGGTGGCCTCCAGGAATAGCACTTATGCAACTTTTTTTGTGGAACATTATTTTTATTTGAAAGAACTGGAAACAAATGTTGGTCATATAGTCTCAAGTGTTGGCATATGCTTTGTCAAAAATGAACAAAGTAAACCTTTTCAATTCAAGAAAACAATTCATGATATTTATTACAAGTAATAAAATATGAGTTTCAAGTGAAAAACAGAATTTGAAATTAACTCCACTGTAAGCCTGAGATCATCCCAAAATGTAAAGACATTTCTCTTGGAAATGGTGAGAATCTCAATAAATCTGATTTTTGATGTTGTAAAGTGAAATATTATACCATTTGAAAAATCCATGAGACTCACTCAACTGATATTTAACATGTAGCCAACATGTTATGTTACAAAAGCATAAATATACAGTAGCTCTATTCAAAGTGCTAGATGTTTTGTGAATTTTAATATGACACAGTATAAAGAGCTTACTGATATGGTTTCAGATTTTACATTCTATCTGAATTTTAAGAAATTACCACATGTCAAGTTTGGGTGTAATATCAAACAAGAATGTAATTATATAATTATTGGAACATCTTACTAAAATGCTCCTTCCTCTTACAACTACAAACTGTGTAGTGCCACATTTGTTTTATACATTTCAACAAAAGTAATGTAAGGCAGTAAATGGAATGTAGACGCAATATCCAAATAGCTTCTAATTAAGTGAGACATTAGACAGATATGCATGAATATAAGATAATGCCACTCTTCTCAACAATTTGATTGTTTCATGAAATAAGGTTATTTTATTAAAATATTATTTAAACTATATAATGGTTATATTTTTATTTTTATTAAATGAATAGTTTCAATCTTCCTTGGTTTTCATTTCTAATATGATAAAACCTATAGGTATCACCCATACAACAGAAATTCATAAGTGTCTTTAATAAGTTTTGAGATTACTAATAAATGCTTGAGAACAAATTTGAGATCTATTTATCTAGACTGTGGATACTATAGTATATCTCTTCAATTTGCCAATATCATGAGGCTCTGTAATAAAACATTTACAGAGAGAGAGAGAGAGACAGAGACAGAGAGATAAAGAAAGAGAGAAGAAATGATGTCCCAAGATGTACTAGGAAATAAAATTGCAAATAGCATTACCATGAAGTATAAGAACAAATTCCAAATTATTCCAAACTACATTTATAAGAAGAAATGCTATAACTATTAATCTTGTACTCAAAAAGGAATCCTATAATCGATTATTTCTGAAGGCATCAATTAGGTAACTATAATAATAAAAATGTTTATAGAACATATTGCCTTATATGCATTTTAAAAAGACTGTCTTGATTATCCTTCACATAAATCTCTGAATTATACTATTAGTTATTACATCATTATTATTATTTCTATTTTAGTGTATGTTAGTAAGAGATGTAGTCAGATGCATACCTATGTTTAGTAGCTTTCAAATTCCATACTTCAGGTTTATGAACAGAAACACAGAAATCCCACACATTAATTTTGGGTGGTTCACCACAGCTACACGCCGTCAGTAAATCTTAGGTGATGTTATGGTAACTAGTATTCCCAATATCTCAGTTGTAAATAACAAAGTTATTTCCCATTCATGTTATATGTCTTTTTTGCATTGAATTCAGCTTAGGTCTATATTTTCTTTAATTCTAAACCCATGCTATTGGAAATTGACTCCTTGAAACATTATCAATCTTGTAGTAGCTAGAAAAGAGAACACGGTGAACCCCATTCTGCCTCTTAAAGTTTCTATTTTAGAAGTATTCAACTCATGTTTCATTGACTCAGTAGAGTTATATAGCCAAGCCTGAGTTCAACAACATGGTTGTATTAATAAAGTATGTGGAATACTGGAAAAGTAACACAAAAGAAATGAAAAAAAACCTCAAGACAAAAACAACTAAAATAATTCCCAGTGAGAGGAATTACAATTAACACTATTCTATTTTGCATTAAAGTAGACCTCAGGAGATATATTTGATATCAAATATGTACTAATGAATAATAAATTGCACAAAAACAAGTTCACCAGGTTTTACAGACTTTTTTGTAGTATGATGTTATATGACTAGGTTACAATTTTGGTGCTAATCAGTTCCTGACATTCTGTTCCTGAACCACATACTAGAGACAACTTAACCTGCTTTTGTTATCCATTTCTCTATCAACAACCAAGGATTTCCTAATCACTATATTTAGAGGCTAGAAATGAGTTTTAATAGGTGAAAGTAGTGGCTTTTTAATTACCACCATGAATATTAGAAATGAGACTCGGTTGATTACATTAAAGCTATTCAATATACATAGATTGGCTAAGATGTTTCTGAGATTCACTCTGTCTTCACCAATCCAAGCATTTGAATTTAAGTGATTTCGGGTTGCCTGATGCAACCATAGAGTAAGAGAGACTGTTGAATCTGCCATGAGTGATAATTTATACAAATTGGTAATTAGAACTCCCAAATGAACAGAGAGCTTAAAGAAGATATTACATGAACCATTATATGCCTATTTGCTAATTTATGTTAGTTAAGTTTTAGTGTGTACCTGTGGTGAAGAATCTTGTTGGGTGACATTATTATTCACCAAAAATAACTTAAATGACCATAACTGAATTGGCAAAGGTTAATTTTTGAGAATGTCCTGATTTATTGGTGCTTTAGGTTTTTCTGAGTCACATTTAACTTAATTAGTTTCGTGTGCATGTAATGTATATTTTAGTTTGTGTCTTGTTTTCTCAACATGGTATCATATCGAGTTGCATGATTTGCTACAGCTCAGATGCACTCAAAACATAATGGAACATAATTTCAAAGAAAAAATGACCAAGATATAAGATAATATTTACTATCTTTAATATTTAGCAATTAAATATTAATTGCCTCTCAGGAGACATTTAAGGGTAAGTTATAACATTATTATGGTCCCTGTAAATGAGAGGGAAAGTGACTTTTCAAGAGCCAAACAACACTCACTTAATTTTTATACTTTTATTGGTGCATTGTAATTATATATCACAGTGAGGTTCAAAGTGACACAAACATACATGCACAGAGCACTTGTTGAGTTTTCCTCTGAATCCCACCCCATTCCTTTCCCCTCCCTGTACTATTAGTGAGATTGGTAATGATCCCTTCATATATGGACATAGCATTATTGAACTGTTTCCTTCATCAGTTCTCCTTTTTCTCCTCCACACCTTCCTTCTCCTATCTCCTTCCACTATTCTGCTGGTCTCTCTCCACATTTATCTAAAGCTTCTTCTGTTTCTTATTTTATCTCCATATTCCTCATATGAGAGAAAACATTTCATCTTTCACTTTCTGTGACTGGCTAATCTCATTTAGCATAATCTCTAATTTCATCCATTTTATTGCAAAAGACATAATTCTGTTCCTATTTAAGGCTGAGTAAATTTCATCTTGTATATATAGCATATTTCATTATCCACTCATCTGTTGATAGACACCTAGATTGGTTCCATAATTTGGCTATTGTGAATTATTCAACTATAACCATGGATAATATTCTAACTTTAATTCTTTTGGAATGATACCAAGGAGTGATGGGTCAATGATACCAAGGTGGGTCATATGGTGGTTCTGTTTCTAGATACTTCAGGAATCTCCATACTGATCTCCCCATAGTGGTTTACTTTTTTTTTTTTTATAGTTTCACTCACAGTATATAAGAGTTCCTATTTCCCATGCTCAAGCCAGGTGCAGGGGTACACACTTTAATCCTAGTACTTGGGAGGCTGAGACAGGAGGATCACAGGTTTAAGGACAGCCTCAGCAAGTAGTAGACTCTCAGCAACCCAGCGAGATCCTGTTTTCAAACAAACAAACAAAAAACCCAACAGGGTTGAGATGTAGCTTGGAGGTAGAATGCTTCTGGATTGCATCCCCAGTAAAACACACACACACACACACACACACACACACACACACACACACACACACACCAAAAAAAGAGTTCCTATTTCCCAACATCCTCATCAGCATTTATTATTGTTTGTATTCTTAATGATTTTCATTTCAACTAGAGTTAGATGGGATCTCAATGTAGTTTTGGTTTGCATTTCCCTGATTGCTAATGGTGCTGAACATGTTTTTCATATATTTATTGGGCATTTGTATTTCTTCTTTTGAGAAGCATCTATTAAGTTCAATTGCCCACTTTTTAATTGGGTTATTTGGGTTTCTTTAGTGTTACAGTTTTTTAGGTTCTTTATATGTCCTAGATATTAGTATTCTATCAGGGGAGTAGTTGACAAAGATTTTTCTCCCCCATTCTCTTCAGACTCTTGATTGTTTTCTTTGCTGCACAGAAGCTTTTAAATTTGATGTCATCCCATTTATTGATTCTCAGTTTTATGTCCTGAGCATTGGGGGTCTTATTGAGGAAGTCTCTACCAGTGCCTGTATGTCAGAGAGTTGCTTTTATGCTTTCTTCTTGTTGTTGCAAGTTTCTGGTCTAATTTCTATGTTTGTGATCCATCTTGATTTGACTCCTGTAGAGGGTGAGAAACTAGGATCTAATTTCATTCTTCTAAATTCGGATGTCCAGTTTTTCCAGGACCATTTGTTGAAAAGGCTGCCTTTTCTCCAGCATATGTTTTTAGCTCCTTTGTCAAAATCAACTGGCTATAAATGTGAGGATTTGTTTCTCTATCTTCTATTCCATTCCACTAATACTTAATTTTAAATATGATTCAGGAACTAAATTTGATACCTCCCTCCCATATCTTTAATCTCTTGGTAACAATATTTGCAATGTGACCTTACCTTCCACTGTGATTTAAGCTCTAAAAGAACAGGGGTAAATAAGTCATACATATGAATTATATTAGTTTTTAGTATATTTCATAAATCCTTAAAGAAATTTACTATTTTAGTCATAGAAACTCTCTCATACCATATTTAACAAGAGTTTTTAAATCAAACTTTCTATATCATGTTATACAGAATTTCATAGGAAAAAACATATTTAAATCACAGTGATAATTCCATATAGGTTTTTGAGTTGCCAAGAACTTAGATCTATCCTGGCCTCAAAAACACATAATTTTGAACACCCAGATACTCCTTTTAAAATAAAATTATTTAATTTCATATGATGAGCATTGCTGGAACAGTGAGATGTTCACTTTATTGATTTCCCTTAATACATTGCCTAACAGATCAAACTTCACTGAAATCTTAGGCAAGCTTGAAAGTAGACTATTCATTTGCATATGTTTTTGAATCTCAAGTGTCTGCAAGGAGATGTCGGACCTTGCCATATCAGTGTTTCTTGAGTACTTGTTTGGATTCTGTCAGGGACTCAAATGCCAGTTTTCCATATACCTTGCCATATTCTTATTTGCGTTTTTGCTTCTTTATCTCAATGCCTTACACAGAAAAACTATGTTTTAGTATTTATGTCCTATTGTTTTTGCCAATGATAAAATTTATTTATTAACACAGCAGGGATAGTGTATGTCTTAGTCAGTACAAGCTGCTGTATAAAAATACCATAGGCTGGGTGGCCAACACAACCTATGCATTGTGGGAGGACATCAACATTCAGACCATAACAGTTTGTAATGCCACTCATATGCAGAATTTGAATAATTTGATAAGTTCTAAAGTTTATTATAGACAATAACATACACAACTGTAAGATATTTACATGAAAGCATTTTTTAAGGAGCTTAGATCTGACTGGACATTTTTTCAAACTTTTGAATTGAAGAAGCAGATCATTAAATAAGTACTTTAAAGTCATTGATGTTACAAATAAATATGACATCATTTTGTTTCTATTTATTAATGCAGATGTCTTAAATGTGTCATGAAATGTTTGATGATAATGTCCTGAAAAATAATTTAATTAAGGAAAGTGATTTAATCTTCTGATCTGAGAAAGGTGATTCTTGAAAAAAACTATTTATCCTTAGACTGTTGTGGCTGTAAAGCTGAAAGTCAAGCTCATAGTTTGCATATTTGTGCAGATTTGTTTAGATAATGGGCTCTGTTGTGAACTTGTTTCAAAATTGCCAAATGGGTGTGTAATGAAAACACATCTGCTGAACAAAAGAGAAAGACCAAATTTGAGCAAGAAATTAGCAAGGAAGCATTAGTTTTAAAAGTTCTTTTATAATTAAACTGTGTTGCAAATGAAGTGGATCTTTTCCAAACATGCTATTCATAGCATCCATAATCATCAAATAGCAGGCACTTCAGATAGAGCCAGAAGTGGAGAAGTCGATCAACTTCAAGCAATTAAGACTAAAGCAGAAGAAAGGACAGCAGATTAAAGGTAAGGGAGCACTGACAGGATCTTCTAATATCAAGTACCCAGAAAACAACATTTAAACATGGTGTTACAAATATTAACCATTAGTATGAATCTTAAATAGGGGCAGATTAGGAGAGGGAAGGGAGGAGGGGGGAAAGGAGGATTGAGGCAGGAAACAGACCAAATAATGCAATGTTCAGATATAAAGGTTTCACTACCAATCTTATCTTACTAGCATTTAAGAGGAAGGAGGAGAGGCTGGGGGTGGGGTGCATATATAAACACACCAAGAGATGTTGTGTGCATGCATGAATGTACCACATTGAATCTCACTATGATGTATAATTGCATTGAGCCAATAGAATTCTAAATATTTTTTTAAAAAAGATAAATCTTAGTGTGTCTTTTCCCAGTGAGAGGAGAAAAAATTTTGAAAGAACTTTCTCTAATTAAGGGTGTCGACATTAAGACCTGCTCCAATGTGTCCTCACTAATGGTAATTTTTCACAATCTGAGCCTTGCAATCTCTTACTTACCTTGATTTGCATCATCTAACATAGCATGTATTCTGTTTCTTTGCTTATGTATTTATTGTCTATCTCTTTCACTCAGAATTTAAGTCATAACCATAATCTTTTTAGTTCTCTGCTATATCCCTAGAACTAGTACCTGACATACATAAAAAATGTTTAATAAATGAATGAATTAATAAAATATGTGCCTCTTTTTAGCACTGAGATATTTTATAAACATTTATCTGGAGTGTTTTGATGTCCTTCTGCCTGGATAAACAAGCTCTTTTGATCCCATGGTTCTATAAAACATCCATGTTTCTTGGGAAAAAAAGCCTTTCACAGATGATTAGAATATTTTCGTAAATAAGAAAGTATATCATGTCTTCCCTGCACAACATAATATTCATTGGAGAAAGAAATTTGCTTCTGGATTATAAATCTGTATTTGGCTACTAGTTATTATTTACTACTGTTTTTTCACATTGTGTATGAGAATTCAAATTTTTCTGTATATTCTTCTAACTGAAGTTTAGGGAATGCCTTTCCCAACTAACTTTTTCCTAAATTTGAGTAAGTCAGGTTTGTTAGTAACAATTCTCCTAGGAAAAAGGAAGGAAGGAAGGAAGGAAGGAAGGAAGGAAGGAAGGAAGGAAGGAAGGAAGGAAGGAAGGAAGGAAGGAAGGGGGCATATTTTAGTATCATTATAGAACATACTACCCATTTTCTCTCCTATCAAAACTTTATAATAATTTGTTTTTGAGAAAAAATGATAATTGAGTTCTCTATTATTATGAAACCCAAACTCTGCCTGGAACAAAAAAAGAATCTTTTTAAAATGTGAATCAATCAATGCATTACATCCATGCCCAAAACCGTACAGTAAATTCCTTCCTATCATTCTTAATGTAAAGAACAACATCCTCCACAGTACCTAAAATGCTCACTTGGCCCAGCTCTTGCTTATCTCCCTGGCCTCATTAATCATCAAGCTCTCATTCTGTCCATGAGCCCCAGCCAAACGGTCTTCTTTCCATTGCTGAACTCTCCATCCTCTCAAATGCCAGGTCTTTGGTCATTCTGTTGTGTCTATATGGCTTTTCTTTATTCTACTCCCTCATATTAACTTCATTCATCCTTCAGAGCTCCCTTTCTCCTGAGTTGTCACTCTACTGCGGGTCCCCTTGTTCTAACTCTCACAGACAGATGTTTCCCATCTTTCCTTTTCTTCTCAAGTACTCATCTCCATGTAATCATGCATCTGTACAAATTTCCATTTGATTAAGACCTGTCTCCCCAGCCAGTCTGTAGGACAGCAGGGGCACTTCTGCCCTTCACCTTTGTTTATCTAGCTCAACAAAGGTACCTGACATACGAAATAAGAAGCTACTAATGTTCGCTGTATGAAAAAAAATGTGATTTTAAAATTGCTTGACTTGCTTTGTTACTGGATGTTAACAATTGTTTAAACATATCCTTTATTTCATACAGCAATAATGAAAAATATGAAATATTTTATATACTGTCCTAGTCAGTACGCACAAAGGGCACAAAGGTGATTAAAGCAATAAATAAAAAAGGAAAGTCAAAGATTGAGAAGTATCAACATCCCTGTGTGGTGGCACACACCTATAATCCCAGTACTTAGGAGACCAAGACAGGAAGATTGCAGGTTTGATTTCTACCTCAGCAACTTAATGAGATTCTCAGAAACCTAGTGAGAACCTGTTTCAAAACAAAACAAACAAACAAAAAACATAAAAAAGGGCTAAGGGTATAGCTCAGAGGTAGAATGCTTCTAGGTTCAACCCCCAGTATCAGAAAAAAAAAAAAGAGAGAGAGAGAAAAAAAATATCAATATCAGGCACTTCTTACCTGTTTCAGTGCCTGGAAGTATTTCTCATGTTGGGATACTCATTCCCATGGAAAGTAGAGTATGATGTATTCTTCATAAAGGGTTTACATTAGTTTTGCCTATAATTTTCAAGGAAACAATTTTATAGTAAAATGTTGATAGTAATAATGAAATAAATAAAAGGAAAAAGCTGGGAAATATGAAAATAACGAACCCAGACCCCAATGAACATTTCAAGAAAAAAAAAAAAAAACTTTTAGTTATTCCATAGGGAAAATGCCATGTTTGTGATGTGAAATGTTTCATGTCTCACAGCACAGACTTTATGAAGGATCAGTCAGAAATCAAAGAGTAACACCATCCATTAACCAAAGCAAGGGATGATGCAAGGGTGATAAATGAAGTGTCTCTTCAAACACTAAAAAAAAAAAAGGAATGAAGACTTCAGATATTAAAATAGGTTTGGTAGTTTCTTCTGAAGTTACTAAGAAAAATTTTACATTTAAGTTTTCTCACTTGGCGTCTCCCATATTTTTATGTGGATTTGAGCCCAGAAAGGGCCCCATTAACACTTTCAGTGGAAAGAAAAATTAACAAAAACAATTAAAATTTAAAAAGGCATTGGGTGTTACCTAAGCTTTTTATCCTAGACCTGAGATTGACTAGTTATGTGACCTTTATGAAATAGTTTAACCACTGTCTTAAACACTACTCATTTACATTATAGAATTTAGTGAGAAACATACAAAGGAGAATTGATATGCTCCCTAAAGCATGCTGGAGAGGTGAAGCGATGCATGTTAATTTTTCCTTTTACGTGTGTGTGTGTGTGTGTGTGTGTGTGTGTGTATGTATAAGTGCACATGAACTCAAGAAGTGTTCCGGGAAGTGTTCCAGTGTGTTGAGAAGGCTTTCTTTGGTCTTTCTCTAGCATTTCTTCCTTGCATTCCTTAAAAGGGGCATAGCATTTAGTCCTATAATTAACATTACAATTAACACACAAATCATCTTAGAAGGGATGACACATAGAATTTCATGGTAAGGCTCTGAAAGATTTCAAGGAGACCTTTCTCTGAGAGTAAAAGGGCTAAGAAGGTGAGGGTAGCCAGTGATGAAGAATGGGAGGAATAAAAGTGAGAAACCTTAGAACACCAAAGCCACATTCCACTGTTCCACATCTTCACCTGGAGCCACCACATGCAGAGGATAGTTACAGATGCTTCAAATGCTGGGAACAAGCACCTCTTTTCCATCCCTGGAGGAGCACAAAGGTAAGGTGACATACCCTGGGGTAGGTCCTGTTTGGCTAGCTGTGAGTATGTAGAATGCTACTCACCTCTTAGAACTGCACCTAGGAGATCCCATGTGATAACAAAATAGCAAATGGAATATATTGGAACACCAGTGCTGCAAACACTAAGAGCAATGACAGTTCAAGGAAGTCCATGTAACAATTTTTGTTTGGTTTGAGTCATGTTTTATGATATAATTTTTATTTGCTTATTTACTTAGCAGCCAGAATGAAAATCATATCTTTAAAAAATAGCCACAGAATATAGGGATACACTGGGCACTTCCCACAGCCTTATGCTTAATAATAACAGCCCGTTGCTAAGGATCACAGTACAGATGGCAGATATAACTACTAGGAGGATGTAGTGTTTCTGACAGGCTTATTTAGCTTGAGCTTAAAAAAATAACAATCCAATGAAAATAAATTTCTGTGTTTTGAGTTGTTTTCTGGCATATTCTGGCATATTTCAAGTTCGAAAATTAAATAATAGTGTGTTCTTCTGAATCTAATGTTAGTCTTCTGTCCTCAGTACCCTTCAAGCTCAGATTTTCCTTGTTTCCAAATCACTTTTATTTTCTTACTCCTCTTACAATCATGGAGAAGCAGTAGAATGGAAACGGAGTCCAGGAGACTTAGGAGTCTGAGTCTGTGTAATCAGTGTCACGTTGTTCCAAATTGAGGTCTATGGAAAACACAGAGATAGACAAAAAATATAAGATCATTGTGGATATTATAGTGCTATAGAACAACCTGACACTAGGGTCAAGGCCTAGCTGGGAAGCAGTCAGTAGAGGTAGATAGCCGAGTCAGAAAATGGTCTGTGTTAATGACCACTTAGGGTCGCTCCCCAAAAGCTTTTCAGCGAAGTAGAATACAGTAGACAACTCCCACTCCCTAAGGCCTTCACACTGAGCACCTTAAAGATGCTGTTGGACTTCTGACACCTTCTGGTGCAGCAAATAGCATTTGTCCTTGCCTTATTTAACAATTCAGGAATGCTTTCAGGATTTGGGAATTCAAACTTCTGTCAGGAATGACCACCCTAGTTATGATGGGGCTGAGAAATTACTATAGGCTGGGTGGGGAAGGTAGGAAGACGAGCAAGAGTAAAGACAATCATAGAATCTGTGAAGCCCAGCACAACCCTGGAGTAGGGACTGTAACTCTGATTCTGGTATCTCTTTGAACTTAAGGACTTCCTTCTGAACCCCCTTCAATGGCTCTTATAGGACTTTCTTAGTATTAAAGAGTGAACTAAGAGTGGTAAGAAGCTAGCATACCCTTTGGTATTTGGTTACATAAGGCACATAGACTATCAAGACAGCAAATGTAGAATTAGAGATTAATGAAGTAAAAATCATTTACTTTCCACCTCTACTTCAACATGATCAAGTCAGTCTGAAATTTTTCAGTTATTAATTCTTATCTAATAAATTTTCTAGCAACTATATTTCATTATTTTCCTTTATAAAATATTCCAGATTTAGAATTATAAAGTATCTGATATGTAATGCATTTTTATTTGAGCATAATTTAAGGCTTTTTCTCTCCTGTTTCACTATTTTTCATGTTACTTTTCTTATACTTTTGTGACACAACTTCTTCTTCTTAAAGTTTTGTGTCATGATTTTTCTTCCCTATTGAATATTCTACTTGAAACTAAATCTGGGTAAGGGGGTGCCTTTTATATAGATGTAATAATGTGGAATGAGAAAGAAAATACCCAGATAATCTGTGAACTGCTCTTATGAACTTTGTGTACATGCACGTGCGTGCGCGCGCACACACACACACACACACATCTGTTAAATTTGTTTTTGTACCAGGGATTAAACCCAGATGTGCTATACCTCTGAGCTACACTCCTTTCTTTTTTTTTTAATTTTTGAAACAGAGTCTCACTAAATTTTCCAGGCTGAAGTGGAATTTGGGATCCTTCCGCCTCAGCCTTCCAAGTACTGGGACTATAGGCCTAGGCCACCACGACTGGCTCTGGTACATTTTATATAAAATTATTAGATGTTTTTTTAACCTGGGCTATTAGGTTAAAGTCACTTAGGTCCACATAGTCATATTTGATGTGTAAATCAGTACAAATCTCATCTTTATCCCAGCGTGTCCTTACATAGTGAGTACCTAGGCAGTGAACGGTAGTAAGGGTGTCAATGAGGAAAGTTCTCCAGGGAACAGCTCATCCTATGAAGTGTTTCTCCTCATTCAATTTCCCCTACAATTTTGTGTCACAAGTTTTCTTCCCTATTGAATGTTCTACTTGAAGCTAAACCTATGGAGTGAGGCGGGGAGTGCCTCTCATTTAGATGTGATAATAAAGAAAGATGGGGAAAAGAGGCAGTCTCCTATGGACTGCTCACTGCCTGCTTCAAGGATATTTCTGAGAGCAGAAATTAAATTTTCATCACCCAAAATACCTGGCACCAGGGCTCTGAAGATTCCTCCTCTGTGCATGTCTCAGTAGCCAAGTTGGGCAGCTTTGGCCACTGGGCCAGAAGGCTTAGGGCCATTCTGGTTGGGGTTCTGCCAGCTAGAACATACCGGGGAGGTGGGGCTCTCTGGCAGCCTGGTTGTCTCTCCATAGCTCTACAAGTGAAAACTCTAATAGGATTTCCTGAGAAATGCTAGATCCAGTCACTAACTACACCCTACAGAGGGCTCGCTCTCAATAATTGTAGATGCTACAATTACTATGATGGGTATTTTAACTGCAATCCCCAGGAAGGCTGAGGAGAAAATGGAAACGATGTTTCCTAATTCCTGAGACATTTCTGTTCCTCCTATATTATGAAGGCATGACTTTGGGCAACCCTCCAAAACGCCACATAGCTAATCCTCTAACAGTCCCACTGTCTTGTATCTATCTATAACTGGAGTTTTGGCAGCATAGGAGGTTCTGCGCAGGCAACATGTGTGTGAGTAAACTCATTAGCAGCAAGAGCAGGCTTAGGTCTCCCGGGACTGATACTTAGAGAAGTGGTTCAAAGTGCTGTAAAGCTGCCCTGAGGTGGAGATGGGGCAACATCTGAGTCAATCGGATAATTGCAGACTGCCAAATCAGGTCATCAAGGTCGACCATATTCCTACCGTTGTCTGAATTATTAATCAGACTGCTCCATATTATCCGATTAACTAGAAAAGTGCCAATCTGTTTAGATTTTTTATCTGTAAATGTAAAATGGTAAGGAAAAACAGTACGATAAATAGATTGGAGGGAATTTAGAAAATGCCACCAGATAATTCCCCTTTGGTACTCTCTAGAAACCTAAAAGAGTTGTGTTCTACATACACTTCCCTTGTGGAAGGAATAGACTACAGAATTATGTGTTCCTTCTGTTCTAACATGTGTTTAACACTTTCTACCTCTGCAGATTTTGCAATAGACAGAAATCCACAATGGAATCCAACCGGACCAAGATCTGATTATTTCTAAAGAACAGTTTGGTTCTTGAGGGTTGTTTTCTCCTGTGAAGTGAAAATTTAAATTCGTGTCATTGCTTTGCTCTCCCCTGACCCACAAGAAAATTAGAATACAGTGTGGATTCTGAAATGGGTTGTACTTCTTTACTTATCTCTGCTCAATAATAGATATCTTTAACCCCTAGACAATTAGCTAGTGTTCATATATAATTCTCTTGACTCACAGGAGGAAATAAAAAGGGTAAAGATGAGCATAAAATCTAATTTGAATTCTTACACTTTTCCCCCTTGACAAAACGAAGACTTGAAAATTTATGCTACACAATTACAGTGTCTCTTTGCATTCAAGAGAAAGAAGAATGAAGCAGTTATTATCTAAAAATCATTCAAGGTCAGAGAAAATCACTGCTTCTGACTGTCTGGCTTTGTCACCAGCTCTGCTTATTTTTCCTCTCCCATTTTCTGGGTCTCCTCTCTCAGAACAAACATTATAAGATTGTACAGATCTGGCCCCATCTCAAAGCAGCAGAGGCCCTCAGCTATGAACAGATTCCTCACCCAAGGGTTGATAACCTAGTCTCAGATTTGCATCTCTGTTCATTTCTAGCACTGTTGGCAAGACAGGCAATAGTCAATGGGAAAAACCCCTTGTGATCAAACATGGTACAATAGCATGTATACTATAATATAGGAATGTATATTTATAGCCTGTTCTAAGGAAAGTACTAATCTGGTGGAGTGAAAAAAAAAAAAAAACTGTGAGCAATAATGTCACCCACAAGCATTCATCCATTTATATCTTACTTTTATCTTATTTTAATTTTTGCTTTTTTTAAACCCCCAAACTGGGCAACTTAGATATTCCCTACAATAATTCTAGTAAATGTTTTATGGATGTGCTTTTAGAAAATTTTCTCTACAGCTTGAATTTGAACAAGGTCATCACTTAAAGAAAAACAGCGTCATTGACATCTGCTTAAGTGCTAATTTTTCTGAAAACACAGAGCGTATTAGAACAGACTCTCTTGCTGAATGAAAAGTTTTAAAATTTTTGAAAGAATGCCAAAAGGCTTTCATGCAAAGATACTGTCACTGTATCCCTGACTTTCTAAAAATGTGTTTTTAACCATTTATTCCAAATCTTCATTTTTTAAAAAAAAGGTATATATATATATATATATATATATATATATATATATATATATATATTTTTTTTTTTTTTTTTAAACACCAATCTAACTTGTGTACATTGCCAAAACCAGACCTAACGATTCTTAAGAATCAGAGGGGAATATTTTCTCAAAGAGAAACGTTTGTGGATATAAAACAAATTTCCACTTTAGTCTCATTACTTAATAGTAAACAAGTAAAATCAAAAGAAATGAATAATTGAAGAATAGTTTTACTTTCCACATTATGACTCCCCCTCTCTATCAACAAAATCCATAAAATTCTACGTGGTATAATTTCAAGTGCTCAAATCTTTACTATGCAGTGATTTTAACTTCCATAGAAAAAGCTAAACCATGAACAAAAATTCAAATCTCTCACCTTTCCTTTTTAGGACATCTCTATGTTTCTCTCATGTGTTAGCTTGGATTATCCAGAAAGTAGAGTCTACAACAGTCTTCAGAGTAGGTGGATTATTTGGGAAGTGATCCAGGCACAAGAGTGAAGGGCAGAGGAACCAAATCATGGGAGAAATGAAAGCCAGTTCTAGAGCTTGTTATGAGTTGGCCTCCACTACAAATGACCAGTCTCAAACTTGGGATGAGCGAAGAATTCTTCATAAGCTCCCCCACCTTCTTGGTCAAGGCTAGCCCACTGCACACCAATACCCACACATCTGAAGTACAAAGATATAAGACATAGTAAATTTCAATGGACCTCTCATGACTGTACATTGAGGAAACCCAGGACAAAGGTTAGAAGTATATCTTGCCAGACAAAGCAAAGTATGGTCAGATTATACCTGTACACATTTGGTCAAAGCCTGAGAAGAACTGGTAACAGTAGCTGTACAGGAAAAAAGTAGGGAAGTGATTACTTGCAGTGTTTGCGCAAAAGTATTTCCAAAATTGTATTAATGGTTCATTTCACCTCAACATGGAACAAAGCAGCCTAGCCAACTAATCTTAGCATTAGGCTTTAATGATTCATACTGTTTAGAGTTAGCTGAACTTCTAAAGAAATGCATTTCTTATGGTGGAATATTGTGCATGACTGGGATGCGCATTTCTATCAGAAACTAATCATGGATGGGAAACATCTACATATACATTTCTCCTGTCCTACGATGTAGGGAAATAGTAGGACATATTCGGTTTTTGAAAGGAATAAAGAGACTTTTCATAAGTGTAATTTTTTGATAACTTGATAATTGCTTTTATCTTTTTGAATTTAGTCATATTATCTTTCAATTAATTTTGCTAATTTATTTTTACTTAGAAAAGCACATCTATCTATTTTTCTCATTTGTTCATTTTATGGCCCTTAGCTGTATACTGTTTTCTTTATCCTATGAATTTATTAATCTATAAATTTTCCTCTGAGTGATCCCTTGGCCAGATTCCTTATGGTTATTGATTTCTAAATTGTCTGTATTATAGTGATGCTTTCTGCTTTGAGGCAATAAATACTAAGTAAAGTATTTTAATATGACTAAATGATTAGATTTTTAAAGTTAATCTATTGCTGTAAAATTTTAGTATTAATTAAGACAGTTTGCCTAGGGAATATAACACATGAAATGGCTCTTTTCAGGAATTTATTAGCATGTTAATGGTAAAGAACTTGCATCTGTGTATAAGGCATGCATTTGAATATACTTAATGTATTTAAATAAATTATAGTATTTAACTCAGAGCACATGCATTATTATTTATATTTTACTCTTTTTATAAATATTACATAATGTTTTAAAATCTTTATTTTTTTTTGCTTCTTTCAGTTCCTTTTTTGTATTTCTGCCTTACACTGTACAGTAAGTTTTTATAAGTAAGTGATTCATGACAACAAAATCTCTTGTGTAAATATATAGTTTAACAATATAAGAAAGACATCTTTATACTATTTTGTATTTTGTGTCACCAATTCATTTTTATGGTTTGGATCAGGAAGATTCACAAATGTTCATAAGTTGAAGGCTTGATACCCAAAGCAATGATGTTCAGAGGCAGAGGAGAGACTCTTGAGAAGTGATTGGATCATGAAGTCTCTGACCTAACCAGTGGATTAATCATTAATGGATTAATAATTTGATGCTATGATTATTCGGAGGTGGTGGAAACACTGGGAGGTAGAGACTAGTTGGAGGAAGTAGGTCACTGGGTGTGTGCCCTAGAAGGGTATTTGTTGTGTCTGGCCCCTTCTTCTCTCTCTTTTTGTTTGCTGACTGCCATGAGCTGAGCAACTTTCCTTTTCCACACCCTTCCCCCAAGATGTCCTGTCACATTTCAAGCCCAAAGCAATGGAGCCAGCCAATCATGGACTGAAGCCTATGAAACCATGTGCCAAAATAAACCTTTCCTCCTTTAAATTATTCATATAGAGTATTTTGGTTAGAGAAATGAAGAGCTAACCCAGTCTGATATTGAAATCTATGGCTTCTTATAGTTCTAATGTATTAAATATGCTTTTGTAACTGCATTAATACTTAATCTTTTGTGTATCTTTGTTTTAAGTATGTCATTTCAATTTTGTTTTACTTTCTAATCTCTCCAATTTACATTTATTATTATAAGAAAAATATTTGTTCTTACTTCTGATTACTTGTTAAATAATTTCTGTGCTTTCTTGATGTTTTATTATCTAATTTCTGCCATATGGACTCTTTGTTTGTTAGAGTCAAATGAATATAAAAACAGTTGCTTTGTATATTCTGTTGGTTTAAGCCATATGCATCCTATTTTAAATTTTGCTCTTAGTTTTTTTTTTTTTTTACATTTAAAACTTATTTAACTTCTGTGTTTAATGGGATTCATTTATTAGAAAGACAGTCTTTTCTATAGTACAAATGGGTAAGCATCACATTAGCCAGAAGCAACTAAAGAAGTTAGGTTATGAAATGAGGAAGAATAATATCTACCAGCTAGATCTTGAACAGAAAAGGAGAACAAGAATGCAGAGAAGTTGAACTCAGTGGATAATTTTCATTCCCTTAGCCATTGAAGAAAGATATATTCATTAATGTTGCTACAGCAAATTACCATAAATTGAATAACTTAAACCACACAAATTCATTATCTTATAGTTTTTATAGGTTGAAAGTCCTGTGTATAAAATTGACAAAATACATATTCTCAAAAAAGAGGTTATTAACACATGCATCATGCAAAAATTTGTGAGAAAAATTCAGTGATGGGCAACTGAAAGGGATATTTAGAACTTGGGCTTATATATGTCATCTTAACAAAGAACAATAAATTTTTAGAGAAATGACAAGATAAAGAAAAATGCTTCAAGTTTCCAAGGCATTAAACTGTGGGAAGGTAAATATATGAGAGAAATAAATGGATAAGATTTGTCTGTGAAGGTCCATCTTGTTTGTGAAGGTCAACTTTCTTCATGGCCATAAAACTTCTCCTGATGAGAAGATTTATAGCAGTGCACATTTCTCAGAAGCTTCTTCTTTTAGTCAGATGAGGCAAGCTCCAAGAAGCCTTCTTCCAGCATCTGTTGAACCTCAAATTCTTTTAGCTCAAAATCATCCACATGCTAAAGTGGCAGATTTTGTAGTGGCAGATTTTGGCTCCTTATAAGGTGTGGGGAAGAATCTATTTCCTTGCTCCACCAAGCTGTTGGCAGAATTAAATTCCTTACAGATGTATGATTATGGTCATGTTTTCTTGTTGACTGTCAGCTGAAGGTATTCTCAGCATATAGGGGCCACTGACTTCCTTTGGCTCAGAGTCCCTTTCCCCTATATTCAAATCAGTAATGATGTTGGAGTCCTTCTCATACTGCATCTCTCTAATGCATTCCAGCTAGGAAAGGTCTTCTCCTGAAAGAGACCAGGTAGTTAGATTAGGTGCAGACAGATAATTCAGGATAATTTCCCCATCTC